>JAHWFP010177664.1:0-31296 GCA_023313725.1 Lithobius niger
GTTATTATTATTCGTTTATTGAATTTTATAACTTCGTAATATTTAAGCATTTCCATAACAAGGCATGATTAATCGATGTAGAATTGTAGCTACCCCTTCTGAACTGTCTAAATTTCATTGTCAAATACTGTACATACTTTTTTGCCTTACTCTATATGCACCTTTTTTTTTATATAAGAACATATTTTGCTATCCCATGGTTATGGCACGTCTAATTTTCTTTTTAAGATAAAAGCTTGCATTTCATGCCATGTAAAACTCTACTACTGGGGTTCCTTTAGACCCGTCCATTTTTTATAGCTTCATTTTAATTTTATTGTAAATACTGCATTTTATTTTCTTAAGCACAGTGTAAGTTTCTTTTTTAGTTGTGTAATTTGACTTTAGGTCAGGTGTGAATAGCTGTGCAGCCCATCCATGGACCCCTTCGTTTTCTTGACGAATAAATTTACTATTATTATTATTACCAGTGAGGGGCACGTCGGGCCCGAAACAAACAGTCCCTTCCTAAACCACCGAACAGCGCGAACAGAACGCAGCACTGTTAGAGAGAGTTTGGCTCCAAACTTAACGTCGCGCGTGCGCAGTAACGTTGCGTCAGCCGTTTAGTACCTTCCGAAATTGCAATCACAGCTCAGCAAAATTAACAAGCTCAATAAAGCACTCGTTACGTCATACGTGGCTAGTTGACGTGGCTAGTTGACTGGACCAGGCTACTATAATGGAAGTAACCAGGCGCGAGCAATGCAAAATTGCGAACCATCTCGGGGAGGTGGTTGCGGGTGATTGCCAGTGGTGGAGCTTTTGAGCATGCGCTAGGTACGTATTCATTGCTGACGATGGTTGACGTAGGCAAGTCACATCAACACGGCTATAGTAGGGAATGATCTGAACTGTCACCAACAGTGGTGCGTTTGGCTCGTTCTGTTCGGTGCTTTAAGCCGGTACTGATAGTGAGCGAGTTCAGCTGAGTTGTCGAAACCCGAATCAAATCCCAAAAGAACTGGAAGACTTACCAAAAGGCCAAAAATTATTACGATGGTCTGAAAGGGACAAAACCTCTTTTACATTCGCCTCTACCAATGGCGTAGGAAAAAAACTGGATGGAAATTCTGAGCTTTTCCTACAGGAGCTAACTTACAAAGAAGATGTAACTACGTAAAGAAAGGTCATGTTCCTACCTCACTCAAAATTTACTCATCTCCCCTTACGTCAAGACACCTTCTTTAACGACGTCATGTCTAGGAATTTTTTTAAACACATTTTAATACTAGAACTTATATTCAACTTCACGTTTTGTGCCAAAAGCTAGGCCTGAAATCCTATGTAAACGTTTACCTTGTCACGGGAATAGCCGCGAGCAGTGGGGCGTCCAGATAGGCGACTTATTCCCAGCTGTAAATCTCTGGCTTTTTACACACCCGGGTTCGATCCTGGTGAAGGGAAGTGTAAATGTACAGTTGTTTCTCCGGTTGTAGCACGATGGTTTCCTCCGGGTACTCCGGTTTGTGACCTCATGCGGCAACAAACAACCAATATGATGGTGGTACCTTCAAATTAACGTCTGCTGCTTTGGCCTTCAAAAAGCTCTCAGCTTACGGGCCGAGACATTCTATTCTTATCAGGCGGTAAGTAATAGTTATTGGTTAGAAACTATTTGTTATCGATTTTTAACCCACGGCTGGGATGATTTGGCTGGCGAGACATGCAGATACGTCGAGGGGACGTGATTGGCAGGTCGAGCCAGCCAAATCATCCCAGCCGTGGATTAAAAATCGATAACCAATTTGGTTATAAACTATAACTGATTTATATCACGGTTGGGATGTCCAGCTAACTCGTATTGAATTAAAACGTGTTTGTGTTTTGTGAAAATTGCTTCAAGAAAACGTTGATCGTCTGTTTTCTCAATATATGAATGAAGGTCATAACATTTTAGTTTGCGGATGGGGAAGTTTGTGATAGACGGACGAGTCAAACTTTGTGGAGGGAGGGGGGTGTGGGAGTTAGACAAGCGTCGCTTCGCAAGCTAGGTTTGGTTTTTCGCTGGAACCTCGCTAGTGCTTATCGAAGCCTTATCGTGTTTGGAGCGAATGATTCGACATGTGCGCCAGCGGGGATACAGTGACATTATACTAAGACATTCTGAGAAGGTACGTAATTCATTTTGTGCATTTGTAGTTTGAGAATTATTTTAAAAAATACGGTAATAGGGTATCGGTATGACTGAAGATCATTCCATTTCAGTTTGTGGAGGGAGGGAGGGAGTAGGGGGGTGGGGAGGTAACGCGAGTAAACAAGCTTACATATGGACCAGACATGTGAGAGTTTGCAGGGATCGGATTTCATTCATTTTAAGTAATTCGTTTTGTACGTTTTTATTGCGTTACATTTTTTTTGCACGCTGTATTTGGTTGTGGGTGTGTGCGTTCCCGGTCGCGCCGTGATCCGGAAGTGTCAAAAGTGTGGGTTATCAGCAAAAGTGTGGGTTGTCGGCAAAAGTGTTGGGTAACTTGATAACCCACACTTTTTGCGATGACGCACACTTCCGGTGTTGGTTAACGGGATGTAACCCACAGAAATTTAGCGTGGCGTTGATTAGCGTGACGTCACAGCCGTGGTAATGCTCTGCCATATTACTTTAATACTATCCGATGGGCTCTTTGTTTCAAATCGAAGGTACACGAATAGATTATTGGGCTTGCTGACCTTGAAATTGTGTGTTTATTATTAATGTTTAGTATCATTTTAAGTCACAAGTGTCCATTTGTGGTTTTGACTTCGGATCAGTTAAACTTTACCTTAAGCATCAAACGAGTTCGTTTTTGTTTTCTAATTCGTGCTACTTTGGCGTACCATGTAGTTTAGATGAGCTTGTTTTAATGTTTTGTATCTTAGTTACGGTTCGCTGGAAAGATGTAGTGTGGTATAGTGTCGCCTTATAGTATACATTCGTGAAACCATACTTTACAAGACTTACTATTTTGATACCTCCATTATTACTTTTTAATGGTTCTGTATTGTACACGAGTTTGCTCTACGACACAGATTTTTACTCTTGTAATTTCTTTACCAGTGAAGCATTTGGGAACAAATTGGAAATGCTTTGGAGTGTAATAGACATATCTTATCTGTCTAATTATGATGGCAAAAATGTTTGGCTTGACCACGTAACACTATTTTTTTCTTTAAATCTCAGTTTTTAAAATCGACGAGTTGTTTTTTTTTTTAAATAAACCAATTATAAGAAGGTGGGTTTTATGTAATTTAAACGAGGATTTTCCTACATTTTCCCCATATGTGGTCAAGAATTCTTGCCAATTATTCAAATTTAACCAACAGACCTCTTTTAGAAAGTGAATGTTGATCCTGTGAATAGTCGACTATCCGGGGTTTTTTAATGGTTATTGCCGCTTGTGTCAATCCAACGCATGTTGATACTGTCAGTTTTTAAAACAATTTTTTTAATGCCGTTTTTATTGCGGTTTCTTTTATCAAGTGCGTGTTGCGCTATTTTAAAGCCGACCTCGTATACTTACATATAAGATACTTCATAATTTAATCGGCATTGACCTTCCGTTTTTCGATCCTGCACAACGCCTTAAGGCCTCTCCAGACAGAAGACAATTTCGTGCGAAGCGATGCGATACTACGTGTCTACAAGGTCAAAATTGGTACTCGTACTGTGGTACATGTTGTGTTTAATCACTAATATTGAATTCTTTTTTGCACCATACTGCGACACCGCGCAGCCGTGAGCAGCCAGTCTGGTTAGGGCTTCATTTGTACACGCGGTCACGAGTAGAAGTTGGCCATAACTGCATCAAACCTTGACTGGCGCCGCCATTCATTTCTTCTCGGTTCGCGTGGTTCCTTTGTAGAACACACTCAAGCCCTAACCAGACTGGCTGCTCGCGGTTGCACGCCGACGTAGTATGGTATAAAAAAGACTTCAATATTCGTCCTTAACGCAACACCAACCACACGATTGCTGCAATGTTGACCTTGTAGGCACGTAGTTACGCATAGCTTCGCACGAAATTTTCTTCTGTCTGGAGAGGCCTTTAGTGTGAAGTCCGTCTCTGCAGAGACGTAGGCTGCTCGATATGGAACCGCTTCACGTTTTTTCTGAAACGTCCTCTTTTACTCTCGGTCACGGTTCTTTCTTCTCACCAGCACCCTCCCGCCCTGACGCAAATTTACGTTAGAAGGAGAAAAGACACGAAAATTTGCTTGGGTTTTTTAGCCCGTTCGAATGGTTAGGCTTAACACGGACTCAAGGATGATAGGGACGTTTTTGTGAAAATGCTTATTCCGCTTATTCGTAATTAATCGTGAGGAATTTCCATTTGTATTTCCGCCTCGTTTCTCGTGCAGGCGTGCTTGCCTATTATGTAAAACCTATTTAAGCAAATGTTTGGGAATAAAGTTCACCCTTTTCGACGGCTGGACTTGACCAGCTAACATCTCTTGCCTCGGACTGCTTTCTTCCGGGGGAATTTAGTTGGCGCAAATGTTAGGACTAGTTTAGGCCTACGTGACGGAACAGGGGGATGACTTAGGGTTAAGATTAAGCCTAAAGGCCCTAGGCCTATTTTGCTGTGACTTAGAAATTAAGATGGTTTTAGTTTAAGAGTGTCTTGTATTTGTGTTCAATTGTCACTAATCAATTGTCTTTGTTTTCAGCCTGCCATCTAGAGCTGCTTCTTTCTGTGGGTCCCACAAATGAACCTAATTCCTCCTTAAACTTTAAGTTGTTTTAAGGACAGGGGCCATAGCATCTTCGCCGTATTAGCTAGCGAAGTTCGAGCAACCCCGATGCGCAACCAATAGTGGCTGCATAGTTTTAAGTCCCCATCCAACCCCCAACCGTTTAGTTGAGTTCAGTCTAATGGCATGTCTCCCACTTTGCCATTTTCCGGACACCCCCCCTTCCCGCCTCCCACCCTTCTTCCCATTGGGAACAGTGTTAGTGGTCCCAAGTCCTTCCGTCTCCTCAAAATATATTATTATTAAATTTTAACGTGAGGTTGGCCGTTGGTTGGTGGTCCTCACAGCCCGGTCAATCTGGTTGGTCTTTGATATATTTTATTAATATAATTTTTTTATGTGATGACAAATCCCACTATATGGGTGCATTAGTTTTTGAGTATCCACCGTAGCGTATTTTGCAATTTTTTAGCGATGTCTTAAACTTTTTTATTTGTACCGTGCAATTTTTGGGGCGGAGCTTTTTAACACTTTTTACACCATTCCTCTGCCCTATTTCGCGATGCCATCCGGGACCTTTGGGTCCATGGCAAGTCTACAACCTTGTTGGTAAGGCATTCGTCACCCCAAACCTCTTCCGATCACCATTCCTTGGCCATATCACGTAGACTGTATTTATATGTAATTGTGGGTGGCTTTTTGTCCCCCCCCCCCCCCCCGGTCTTTGCCAGACCTCTTGCTATCGCCACAAATATTATTATTATTAAAACGGCATCCATCGGAGGTTGAAAAGGTTGAAACCTTACAACCATATTTTCAACGGTTTTATTTTTGTAAAACAAAAGAAGAAAAAATATATATCGCTTTTAAAAACTGAGCTTTGAAAGAAAAAATTAGTGTGGTGAAGCCAGACATCTACAATTCTACATCATCATAATTCATGTCAGATTGATCACCTTTACTGACTCAAGAGTAGAAGTCGGAGCTCCGCGCTGTTTCTGGTATGGTTTCTCTGACGCTGCTTCCTTTTTTTTTCTATGTGATTTGGTGTTGCCGAGCTGTTAATGACATTCATCAAGTAGGCAGGTTGCGCGGACGCCATTTCCCGGACGACACTCTCCGGGGCTCTCCGAGAGGCGTTGCTCTTCATCTGACTGATTTGCTTCGTAGCCCACTTGCACGCTTCACTGCATTGCACCTACGATCGACGTAAAGCCCCCCCTTCTTCCGGATCAACGAGGAAGTGCCTTTCTTCTTGGGCCATTTTAGGGCTTCGCGGTTTAGAATAATTATTACCGACAACGTACGCAGATCATCTGCGCAAGCCCCCTGCTATTTTTTTTTAACTCGACAAGCTGTTTTTTTTTTTCTTTTTCTTTCCGTCTGTCTGATTGTTCTGTAGTTACGGCCAAACGCATGAACCGCGATTCGAATGAAATTTGGTAGGGATATTTTTTGAGCTTATGTCGTATGGCGCCTGCGCTTGGTTTTGCGATCAACGAATTTCTTGTCGGTTCAGAGGATATGTAGAGCTGAGGGGGGCGGGGTCTCCAATTTCAACTCGTTAATTGAATTGGCTGGAAAAATTCGAACAAAAATTTATAGGAATATTCTTATAAATTAGGCAAAAGGTCTTGTGAAAATAATAGGATGCGGCCGAAAATGTCTCCGAAAATACTGTTTCGGATGTAACTTCAAAATTAACTTTTTCTTCATGATGGGTCCCGTTCAGGAAAAGGTCGTAGTCTTGCTAACTCCTAAGATTACTGCCGAAAATATCCAAAACAAAAGCGGGTTTTCGGCGTGTAACTTCTGAACTGTTCATTAGACTGAAGACAACCTGAAGAACTGTCGTGCAAAACCATTTGAAGTTATTTTGAAAAAAATGCAAAAAACGTCTCTGACTAAAATATAAACTAACTATCAATACAGTTACTTGTATTAAGGTGCAGTACGGATAATTAGCAGTTTTTTTGAAAAATACCACAAGAATTTGGCTGGTTTTGCTTGAAAATTCCACAAGTGGCTGTTTTTGCTTGCAACAATAACAGTATAGCTGTGACTGCAAATCCCTGGTTTTGCTTGAAAAGCCGTGATGGACTTGGCTGATTTTGCACGAAACGTAACATTTCCTGCTCTTTTAAGACGCCAAGTTTCCAAAAACGGTCGGCCTTTGAAGGTAGTGATATCATTCCAACAGGGAAAGGCCGCCAAGGTTAACCCTATTAGCCAAGTTAATCGCACCGAATAATACTTTGGACGTTAAATGAAAACTTGAAGATTGCTACCGCTAGTAGCAATCTTCTAGTTTTCATTTAACTTTCGAACTATTAATATGTGCGATTAACTTGGCTAATAGGATTAACCTTGGCGGCCTTTCCCTGGTGGAATGATATCACTACCTTCAAAGGCCGACCGTTTTTGGAAACTTGGCGGGTTTTTCTACCAGTTTTGGTTTTGGGTGGTACTGGCTTCTGAAAAAAAAAAAAACTATTTTTTGGGATTGTGTCAAATTTAAAACTGTCAGAAGTAGGAAAAGTGGATTTGGCTGGTGTTGTATGACAGTTCCTCAACTATAGCTACGAATAAAATCGAATTTTTGAATATTGAATTTGAACACATTGAATTTTCTTTAAAAAAGGTTCCATTTTTATTTTTGTGATAATAAAAGACTGCGACTGGCGTCTTCTGAATGAACAACTTGTAACCGGTTTAGCGATCCCGAAGAAAGAAAACAAATCACTGGTGAATAATCTTCAGAAATTCATTTTTATTAAAGGACTTTCATAGTTTGGTGAAAGTACATATCCAAGGCTACCTGGAATAGACCTGTGTGTCATTGATTTATTGCTTAATGGGAATTCCTGACATTGCTCCTACAAGTGGGAGAGTTAAAAGAAAGGAGTCGAAAGGACATTCAGAACTCGGGGACTCTGCTCATGTCTAAGATTTGGGGGCTGTACTGCTTCCTTACCGAAAGTTAAGAGGTTCGAAGGCGATCAGATACCGGCCTAGTTCTAACCGTAATTGCTGGTAGCTTAAAGTATGGAAATGTATGGAGTGCAGTGTAAATAGTGTAATTGGCGGAGCAAGCGAGCGAAGCGTAGCCTATAACGGACACCAAATTGCAAAACGTAGGTCCGTCCGTTGGTTGCACATTTTTAGTCTGGGTGGAGCCCAAACAAAAGATCGGATTGGAATGAAATTTTGTACAACGTTTCATACCCTAATTAGTATTGCTGAGGCAAAATTTGCCGTAAATCGAACAATTATTACGTTAGAAATTTTAAAATTTTCTAATTTTGGAATCCTGAATGGTTAAGGAATTCCGACGAAGCATACACCATGCTAATGGTAGTCAAGTGAACTTTAAAAAATACGACAAATTAAATTTTGGGTGCTTCTTTCTAGCTAATGATTTTTTTCAACGTAACTCAATGAAATAGTATCATTTGACCGTTGCATTTAACCACTACAGGAATGAACGCAACCATAAAAAACAAAAGGATTCCATTAACGACACACGTTAGTTCATTTGAAAAAAGAATGCTTGGAGATTATTCAAATCAGCATGGCAACGATATGGAGTCTACACTAGAGATGGGAATCCTGAATATGAAGCTTGAAATTGTTGTATCAAGGCCAAGCAATATTATAAAAGGATAGTTGACATCAGCCGAAACACGAAAGCAAGAAACACGAAACAATAAATACACGCTTCTCTTAGTTTATGGATTCCTGGCTGCCACGGTAACGTGAAGCTTCGAAACCAAAAACCGTGTTGCATCGCATGAAGCATTTAGGCCTAATCTTGAACCGCTGTTGTAAGCTGCTATACTTACGAAATCAAATCGGAGGTGAATATTAGACCTAAACGCTAAAAATTAGTCCTAAAACCTAAAACTAGGTCTAAAAGCTAACACATTTTTAACCTAAATTGTGATAGTTATTTCTTTTAGATTATATAATAGAGATCGCTGTTGCTATGCGTGATGTGTGTGGCTCAACATTTTCGTTGGTGGCGGGATATCAAGTCTTACACCAAAGCAGTATTGTTAACCTTTTGAATCTTCTGACTATTCTTAAAAATTATCGTACTGACGATTTTGTGGGTTGCAGTTAAACGCCTTATTACTAATATTTTAATATGCGGATTACATTTTGCACAGCAGTTCCTGTAAACAGTGTAAGAATTATTACCAGCGACAGCTCAAACAGCGGTAGCCAAACGCGCTGTTTTATGTTTACTCGCGGGGATCTTTAGTGTTTGCTGTGAAAAAGGGCTACAAATAACTAAACTAAAACTAAATGCTGGAGCGAACGAAAGCTTGTTAACGTAAATTTTACACGTAGCATAGGCCAGGGACGGCGAGTGTTCTGTTGCCCGGGAGCAAAAATAACACAACCCCCCCCCCCCCCCCCCCCCCAAAAAAAATGATACTTTTTAACTCGCCTGTTTATTCCGACATGGTCACGCCTACATCAATTGTTCTTGCTTTCAATCGAGCCCAACGTTCTATGACAGATTTGTAGTCACACTTTCTGGCCAGATCACGCTCAATGAAAGCAATGCTAAACCACTCAGTCTGTCTTACTTCACAGTGGTGCGGAGATAGATTTTGATTCAAGTAGTCGAGTAATCACAAACTGAAATAAAATTTATAATTTTTGTTTTACGAAAAATTCGCCTCCCTTTCCAATTCGCCCCGGTGCACCGCACCATTCGCAACCCCCTTTCTGCCGGCCCTGGCATAGGCCTATTTAAAAAAAAAAAGGCTAAAATAAGAAAAAGTCCAGCAAAGAGCAGCAGTATATATCACACCAAAAGGCAAACAGCCCACCTTAATGGTACGTTCGCTCCGCCTACAATAGGCCCAACGCCTGTTTCCTAGTATATACTATAATGTTGTTGGTTGTCGCCAGAGAACAACATCAACCTTAGTCGGCAGCGTTTGGAAGCTTGGTGGCAGCCGTACAAATGAAAATCAAGGCTAAGAGTGTTGGGAAGTCTAAATCCTATTTCTTCAATAAGCTAACAGGTCTGCTTGAAAAAGAGCAAATAGGCATACAAACACAAAGTTATAACAGCGGTGTTGTTAGTGGCGGTGGAATCTGATCCCGATTCATAAGTGACGGCATACAGATAACATGCGCACGTGCCAAGGACACGTGTGTAAGACAATCTGCAACGTCCGTACCAAAGCTACTTGGTTTTGTATTTTTTGACCTCAACAATATTCCGACTGCAGGATCCAATCCAGGACGAAAGGGTTAAAAGATTAGGACAAGGTAAGCAGACGTTTGTTTAATTTCTTATCTGGCATGCGAATAATGTTACTAATGTTAGCCAAGCATGACGAAGCAAATTAAAATCGAACAATTGGTTGTTAAAAAATAAAAGTAGTAATTGTTGACTAGAACGCTCTATTGAATTTATTAACGTCTTGGTATTTTAACGCCATAGAGAGGGTTATAATACGCCTCATACTATGGATAATAGCTCGTTTGTTGTAGTTTTTCACAATTTGTGGAAAAAAATGGCCGATATTCTTTGAAATAGATGAAACACCAGAATTCGTGCTGACAAAAAGATTAAAAGTAGAACGACAGAAGAATTAAGTGAAGCTATTGAGGATAATTCAGTCGATATAGATTTTGTCTTTGAACATTTGTGTGAACAACAGGAACAAAAGGACCTTCGTAGAATGGAACTTGAATTTAAAAAAGCATAAATCGCTCGCCTAAATTCCTATCCAGTCTGGTAATAACGGAAAAAAATTCAAGGTTCGGTCAAATGGATATAACAAAATATTTGAGTAAATTTAATCCTAACCAAGACTTAACGTACTTCTCAGCTAATTTTGAAAGAATTTTTAAGAAAATGGGTCTTGGGGAAAGCACGTGGATAATTGGATTGGTGTCACTGCTAGGCAGGACAAGCTTCTGAAGTGTTAGCCGGAATGCCTGAGGGCGAAAGTTCAGACTACAGTAAAGTGAAAAGCAGTCTCCTAAAAAGATATAGGCTTGATGCTGAATCGTTCAGGAAAAGGTTTAAGGCAAGTAAATTTAGGGACACAGATTTATTTGCTGATCTTGCCTACCACATTAAGACTATCTTAATGCTAAATGAATACAGATGTAAACCTATTTATGTTGCCTTTTGAACTTATATGTCAGACTTCCTGAGCGCGGATTCGAACCCACGGCCTTTGAAATCAAAGGCCGAGATCCTACCGCTGAGCCATATTGAAACGGCTCAGCGGCCGTGTCAGTATGGCTCAGAAGTAGGACCTCAGCCTTCAATTTCAAAGGTCGTGGATTCGATTCCCCGCTCAGGCAGTCTGACGAATAAGTCCAAAAGGCAACGTAAATAGGTTTGCATCTGTATTTATTTAACTCTTGTTAAACCTTTGGCTTTCCATCTTTAGTACTAACTTAATGCAGTGGATCAGAGTGCTGAAGTGTACTTAAATTATGAAGTTAAAATAGAGTTGTTTTTATAAACAGGACGGAATGCCAAATGGGCTCGAAAAGTGATTAATAAATACCTATTTACGTTGCCTTTTGACTTAAATTCAAACTGCCTCAGCGGGAATTGAACCCGCGACCATTAGGACCAAAGGCAAAAGTTCTACCGCTCATGCATACTGACACGGTCCTTTTGGCCGTGTCAGTATGGCTGAGCGGAAGAACTCTGTGGTCTTTGGTCTCAAAAAGGCCGTGGATTCAATTTCCGCTCTGGTAGGCTGACATTAAGTCCAAATTGCAACGTACAGGTTTGCATCTGTTTTTAGTGTATATTAAGTGTTGATTTAATTGGAGCAGTTCAACAATGCAGTTTCGATAAAAGTGAGATTACATGTCCAAGATCGGTCTCAGGGGGAGAAAAATGCCTGAACAAGCAGCGGATTTACCTGTCGCATATTCATCACGGCTTGCACAAGAGAAGGGTGGGACAATGCTGCACTAAAACAAACGAAAACTAAGCAAAATGCGTTCTAACAAATAAATTCAGAAGCCTAAGTGGTAACGTAACGAATGCCAAAGAAGTCGGCGTGAAAAAATAGAGGGCGAAAATATACAACCTGAGGAGAAAGCCGAATGACAGCGCATTCAAATTAAACCAGAACACAAAAATAAGACAAAGGAACCTGTATGTACTTCAGAAAAATCTGAGTTCATCCCATTTGTTCCTCAATTGTTTCTTGAGAGCAGCAAAAACTGTTTTTTTTCTTTTTTTTAGAGAATAGCGCCTACTGCTGCTGAAATCACTGCTTACTGTTGGTGGTATTGAGATGAAATGCCTACGCAACTGTGGCTTAACATTTGATTGTATTATTTTCTGGATTCTTAAAAGCATCAATCAGTATATACTGGTGAATCTATTCGATTAAAACCCTCCCTTACTGAAGAAGCAATATGCTTGCACACGGCAGAAATTTGAATTGAAGGCAATCTGGTAAATTAAATGTGAAGCCATGAAAGGCAGTATTAAATATGTATTGTCGAATAGGACTGCAACAGCTATAAATCAAATAAAGCCATTAGGCGACCTTAATATGGTCAATGCTTTGAATTTAGGTAGGAGTGCAACTAACCAATTAGATATAGAGGCAGAGAAAAGGGATCTAGTAACTCTAACCCCCCTGCGAGTTATATCCGTGGTGAAGAACTAAGTTGTCAATTCCGTTAAGATGGTAGCTTACCAACTGCATGGTTTTCGATCAGCGTCTTTTGGGTAAAGACGCTAAAGACGCTGATCGAAAAACCATGCCAACTCCTACTCTGTCGAACCTGACAGGCAGGAAATACTCGCCAGATACATGCAAATCACTACGGCATACGTCAGTTGACGTATACAGCTGACTGTAAAAACCCCACATACACAAACTAAATTACAAACAAAAACGTCAAGTGTGCCGTAAAAAAAGCTTGTATGATTGAAGTTTCACTTTACATGTTAAAATGTACACGGATAAAAATTGATGATTGTGAATTTAAATCATCTAATGTACAATTGAGAAAATTGCATCTGATGAAGTGCTGTTATGCTTATGAATATAGCGTAACATACACCGTTCAAGCAAACAGCTTCCCCTCTCCCACACTTGCTCACCCGCCCTCCCCCCACCCCCACCTCGCACTCCCTGCCCTCCCGCCTGCTGGTTCCCGCTCATCGATTATGCAGTTAGGTATTGCCCTCCTCTGAACCTACTCCCCCTCCCCGCATTCCACCCATTCCGCTATCTGATTATCCCCATCCCTGTTCCCCCTCCATGGAAACCCTGATGTTAATAGCGTTTTCAATGGAGGACGTCACTGTTATTGTCAGTGTGGCTGAATTGCCTGTTTCCCCGTATTGATACCAAGAGCGATAAGACCGCAACAACGCTAGTGCACGAGTGATTGTTACTCAACCAAGTTTGAATCTATTCAACTGTGCTGTAACAGCCAGCATTATAGAAGCAATATGTGGTTGTTGACTACTCGCCCTTTTTCTTTGCTACCGTGCCAAGAATATAACCGCTCGCCCTCTTGCTGATTGTCACAGGGCACTGCCGAACTCTGCTCTAATAGCCAGCATTATTGAAGCAATATTTCGTTTGTTACTGATTATCGCCCTCGACCTCTTTCATTTTAGTGCATGCTGATGATTTTTCAGTTTCAGTTTCAGTTTAGTTTATTAGGCCCTGGCCCGAAGCCATGCGCCAACAACTACTAAAGACAAATGCATGCATTTATCTAAGTGCATCCCAACAATGCGTATTACGGCTATTGTTTGCTGATTGGCATTGTTCCTTAATTAGATACGGGACGGAAAACCAAAGGGCTCGAAATTGGTTAACTAAATACGGATGTAAACCTATTTACGTTGCCTTTTGGACTTATATGTCAGAGTGCCTGAGCGGGGAATCGAACCCACGACCTCTGAAATCAAAGGCCAAGGTCCTACCGCTGAGCCAGACTAACATGGCCTTTTTAAAAGGAAACGTCCATAGGCAGCATTTAACACGCACACATATACATATAAACATACACTTTTCCAATCGCCACTGGAGGGACGCTTGATTGCGCGCCACACACCAGTGAAACCGACAAAAGGAACCCACATGAAGCGTGAAAAAATGGCCGTGTCAGTCTGGCTCGGCGATAGAACCTTGGCCTTTGATTTCAGAGGTCGTGGATTCGATTTCCCGCTCAGGCAGTCTGACATATAAGTCCAAAAAGCAACGTAAATAGGTTTGCATCCGTATTTAGTTATCCTTAATTTGAATGTTTAAAATAATGTAAAAAGAATAAAAATTGATCGTTCAGGGTCCCATAACTCCAGAATGGCTCAACCAATTGAAAAATTGGTTGCTTCGATGATGAAGGAGAACGAAATTTCTGGCTTAGACCATGTTTCAGATTTTAGATTGCAGTAGTTTTTTTCTGAAACGGTGGCAGGACAAAAAGACGAACAACAACATGTGAACCGTTGTCAAATTTACGTGTGGCTCCCCTACTTTTGCTCTTGCACAGAATTGCATAATAACTTCCATATTTCTCTACTATCAGGTCAAGTTTGGTGGAAAAATATTGAATACGAAGAAGATATTAATTTTTTTTTTTACTTTTACTGGCGTGTGAACTTCAATCATATATGTTACTCGGCTATCGTTGAGCATGATAACAAACCGATTAGTTTGCTATAAATGACATGCAGCACTGAACACAATAGCACTGAGTTCGGGTGGCTAAACACAGGGTTATTGATGCAGAACAGTTACTTAGCCATCGGAAGTCCCACCCACCTCCCACAAGGGCTTCTCCACCGCCCATCTCGAAATGGACTTTCCTGCTGTCTCACTAACGTAAACTTATCTACGGTACCACTCCGCTCGTGAATATTCTGTGCTAAACACGTTTTGGGGTGGAAACGAAGGTGTCAAGAGGACATTGTATTCACGTAGTACAATAGGTCTGTAATTATCGCAGACCACAATAAAAATACTTCTTTTCTTAAGCCCGTTTTATCATTTATCCAGCAGTGCCAAATTTTACGATTCAATTAAAAAGAAAAAGGGGGTTATTAAAAGGAAAAGGAAAAATAAAACCAAAAAAACGAAAAGTTTGTACCTCTAGAGCCTGTCCTTGCGAAAAATAAATACGTATACGGGAAAAGGTACCAGAGTACTGCATTACACATGTAGACTTGAAAAGCTTGATCTGGAACTTTTGGAGCTGAGAAGAATTAGAATTGACTTAATATTGACATTTAAATTTTCCATTATTTTATATCTGTAGATCTTCCGTTCTTTGATTGCCCTGATTGTCCTATCAGCACACGGGGGCAAAACTGGAAACTTATTGTTCCGGCCTCGCGTCTTGACTGTCGCCGGAACTTCTTCGCGGTTCGGATTGTCCCAATTTGGAATTCTCTGCAGGCCAGCACTGTAAATGCAACAACAATTTCGGCTTTTCGTAGAATGTTGGAATCTGAACCATTGCAAAGATTTTTTAAGCGACTACTTCCGGCAAATCACTAACTCTATTGTTCTTTCTTTAAAACCATTACTTGCCAGGAACGGTGTAAGTGGTTCCCCAACCCTTCCGACCTCCTTCCACTTACCAGATAATAATTATAATAATAATAATAATAATTATTATTATTATTATTATTATTATATTATTATTTCTGAAACTACCTGAAGAGAAGTGGAAGACTGAGGGAATTGCAAAATAAAAGAAAAAAAAATCAGTAAAAAAAGAAACTGGCTCATGAAAAGAAGGGCGGGGGGCATAATTTTCTTTTCATAAACAGTTCAGCAAAATTCGCTACATAGCTCTCCATGCAGCCCAGCAGCGTAAAGAAAAACCCCGTTTAATCCGGCTTAAGTCACCTAACCTAACCTAACCTAACCTGACCTTACTACAACTACAACGGATCAACAATAAAATCAATTTACTCATAATCACCACTAGTGGGTGGTAAGTAATGAAGTTTCGTAGCGAGGTCCGGCCTGCGGGTGAGGGAGAGGTTTGTGAGAGAGAAGCTAGGTTTTGGAAGTTAATTTTTTATTTTGTTTTTTATTTTATGCACTGTTTGTTGCAACAATACTTGCATTTTCAATTCTGTACTAGTCTTTTCTTATTAGTCCTTGTACTAGTTAATGTATTGCACACCGTTGTCTACGAGTGTTTCATTAGAGGTGGAGTTTGCAAAACTGGCATTAAAAAAATAAATAAAAAGATAAATTGTAAAGAAGGCCCGTTCTTCACTAGATTTGAGAGAAGACCTCGCCTCAAACCATCAAAAACCTGAGGGTAAAACTTCGTTTACGGCAACGAACACTTTTTTTTTCTCGGTGCCTCGGCCGTGAAAAACCCCGAAATTCAAACGCCTGTAACTTCCAAGAAAATGGTCCGATCCGTCTCATCTAAACAGCTCTTAATAGCCATGAACTTTATCTGTTTTCCCCCGCAAACAGAACACGAAAATTCCTTCTAGAACTTTCACAGCATCCTTAAGAAAAACGCACGAAACTGATGCCGTAAAATCACTGTAGCGCACGAGACGCCATTTTCGCCACTTGTACAAATTTGTATTTGCTTTTATTTTTACTTAGGCATAAAGCCGAAAACATTAGTTTAGTGTTTTAGAGGGAGGTGCTTCCTCTACGAAGGTACTTAACCTCCATAATGAATGTACAGATACTTTGTTTTGATATTTCTTAAGTTTATTTACGGTGACGATCTTGAATACTTTTGAGAAATTTCCAACTGCCAAAACCAATTATCTGCGGCTGCAAATAATGATTGAAACTATTTAAATGCGTTTTAGCATTCGCTGGTAACCTTAACGTTTATTTTATAATAATCTTTTAACGTAATCTTTTGCCATCCCAACTACCGGAGCTTAGGCAGCTTGTCGTTTATGTCTTTTCTGTTTGTACTTTGTTGTCCCTAGCAAAACCGACTTGGCAACCCATTTTCCAAAGTAAACCTGGCCTCCCAATGTTAATAATCAAATTTATTGAGATCATTCCTTCAATAGTCGCGATGCTTAACATCGTGGATAATAAGAAAACAATCCATAGTAATTAAAGGCCTTATTCACGTTCTAAACAATGAGTTTAACTCTACCGGCCTCTCTTTATCACGCAGTACATAGTTATTCCTTCAAACGGCGCCAAGCGAAAAATCCTTTGCGCTGCCGACTTTTCTATTGTTCTCAAGGCCCTCAGCCTATCAGACCTCCGTAGCTATCCTCGACGTCCGCGCTTTCCCCCTTCTCCAGCATAAAACCCCAGCCCCACAATGCATAGTTAGCACACGCTCAGCAGATCTCAAAGCCAGAGGTGACTACGCCAGTCGGTATAGGAGATGTCCCGTCCGAATGTTGCCATGCCGGGCAAAGGTAGTTGGTTCGTATAACTAGTATTAACTTAGAAAGTTTAACTTTTGGAAACCCCATTCAAAATTTATAGTTCTAAACTTAATGACTAACCTTAAGCTTTGAGAATTTATGGAGGTCGTACCATGATCGGCATTAATGACCCCCCACCCCCATAACGTCAGGGTTCACGGTCCCCTTCTGAAAAACCAGCTTTTTTCCCCGTGTTTCTAGTATGAATTTACTCAAACACTAATTAGATCACTTAAACCAATTAGGTTTGCAGAAGCAGTAACTTCGATGGCTAGTTGCCCAAACTCATGTAAGTGTTTTCGTTGATTGGCAGAGTTTTTGTTAACTTAAAGTGACAAATTCTAAATGGCAGATTTGATTCTAAGTCGCACTTAGGAAACATAGTCTGGTAGTATTTTGTGTAATTCCCGCGGTTTGCACTTAATAACAGGTTCTTGCGAGTTCCTGGCAGAACTTTTTCTTGTCGAAATTGTTATTCTTTGCACATAACATGTAAAGGTTGAAACTGAATTTAATGTAAATTCTTGTCAGATTTAATGTAAATCTCGTGTTGCTTTAATTTAAAAGCTTTCTTGTTGATGCTAGTTGAAATGTAAATACTTGCTTTTTATATTTGCCTGTCATTTAATAAACCAAGAGTTTGTGAAACGTCAGTTGTTTACTAGTACGATTAATTGCTAGACTTAATTAATTAAGAAAACCACTTATTACTTAAAGTCAGGACTTCAATTAACCACCCACCTGGTGGCAGCGAATACCCCCCTTTAAAGTTGATTAGTTAGCCTACAGTTAGGACCAATGACTCTCTGTTACCCATACTGGGCCAGTAGTACATGTGTGCTGTTTCCTGAAAAGTAAAAACCGCCACCGCAACTAATAATTTAAAGGACAAAACCACATGGATGTCGGCGAGGCTGCAAGCACCTAGAGGATCGTAGCTTCGGCCGCTACAAAATTACTATAAGTGTAATTACGGGGTAGGCGGAAAGGATACTTGTCCTAGAAATACTATCCTACCAGCATGTGCATTGGATAGTTCGATTAGATAGTGATTTTCGATCTCCTTCCTTCGCTGCAGTCTGTACCGCCACCAGTGATCACGCTCGCGCCATCTACTGATCTGTAATGTAACTAATGCTAGCGATATTGGCAGGAAACGAGCGTAGTGTGCTACCATCGGTTGCACACGAATCATAACACGTCATGCGATAAAGAACTGATAAGTAGCAAACGGTGCTTGAAATTCAATTCAATGAACAAAAAAACGTTATCTCACCATGCATACACCTTAAGGGACCAGTCAATATTTATGGACCGGGGTGAGGAAACTTAAATATTTTCAGAGCTTTAAATTTTTCTTGACCCCCCCCCCCCTTGCAAACTTATAAAAAAAAATTCCCCCCGAAAACGGCTATTCTAAGAAAAATTTAGCCTCCCCCCCCCCCTTTCAACAACAAAAAGACATTTTGGTACAGTGATAAGAAGAGACGGTTCTTACCTAATATTGACCATGTCCTACGTCGTCTTGTTTTTCCAAGACCCAGCAACTCTCCCACTACTGATAGTGTTCTGCTCTACAGAACTATCAATATTTAGAATACTCAAATGTTTAGCTTGAATAGAAACTTTTTATGGCCCATGCCCCAGATTGGTCCCAATTCTTCTACCCCCTCCCCACGATTTAGCCGTGGTCCCGCCGCCCTCCCCTCCCCCCGTCCTTATAAATATTGACTGGTCCCAAACAACAGCACATCGGTGCAACATTACACTGTCATAAAGCCATATGAAGGGAGAAAACGTTTAACATGAAAATAAATAAATAAAATAAAATACCGCAACAAGTTTGGTTACAGTTATTTGCGTGATAAAACGTTGTAAACGTAGCCACAAGCACAACTTAATTATATGAAACCTCTCTAATATTTCGACATCAGAAACGTACACATTATTATAATATTTGTACGTTACTAAACTAACATTTACTTAAGTTATTATAGATGTAGTCGTAAAAAAAACACACCAAGAAATACTTCGGTCAGTATTGTGGTTACATTAGGTCTGAGAGCCATTTGCTACAATGAAAAGTTGGAAGGGTTCACCAACTAAGGCCTACTGTCAAGTGTATTGTCAAAGGCTTACTGAGAAACGCAGAATATTAGTTTGGATTAATCCCACTGACATGACGAGGAAATATCCAGTCGTTGGAATGGGAGCTAAAAGCATAAAAGCAACTAAAAGCATATTTTGTAAGGCTGGGCCGATCCTGATTACCGATTCAGAATGCCTAACGTAATTCCTTACCTACATTTACAATATCGGTAGAAATCGGGATCGGTAGATATAATCCAGATAGATCGGTAATAAACCAAATTTAATATATTTTCTTCTCGTAGACCGATTTTGACGTTTGAATACACCATTTTGAAGGTTTTTTTTTCAGGAGCTATCCGAAGCAGTGTCTCTTATGATTAAAAAATTACAAGACATATTTCTTAATTGTACTGAGGAGAGGGGGGGGGGGAGGGTTGTGTTTTAAAATGATTGTAGCATGCAATATTATTTTAAAACATACATTAAAAAAAAATAAGTATGTGCATTCCAGCCTATGCTTTTTTATGCAATGCTTTCAAAAGTAACTTCAGTATGACAGTTTTTGGTTATTGGGAACTAGAATCGGTTATCGGGATTTGGTATCTGTATTCAGATCAGGGTTTGGTATCGGCCAGTTTCGTTTAATGGTCGTCTTGGGTAGAAAAAAAGCTTATCAGCCCTGTCTTAATATTTTGTCATGTTGAGAAAAATCCCAATGTGGCCGAAATTCGAATTGTGGAAAATGTGAGGGGAAGGTGCAGGGATGAAGAAAATGAATGAGTGTCCACCATTCATAGTGTAACGGCGTACGCTACGACGGCTTAGGTGCTTGTAACGCCCCCGGTTTCCCTGGTGTACATAGAGTTTCAGTCTAAGGTTCTACGGTGTTTACGACGAATTTTACGGCATAAGCACAGTTTTGGGCTACAGTCCCAGCATGGGGGATATAGCGTCGGGTCCTAATTAAAGGGGCCTAACCTAAATACTGTTGGTAATTACTGCCACCAACGGTGGAATTTAACCGTTTTAGCTAAAATTAAAGATGGGCTACATATTTATTTTACACTCAAACAATTAATCAAGTTAGCAAATGAACTGAAGTTTAAACCTCCTGGTTTTATTTTAACAACAGAGAATGAAAGAACACTTTACATTATAGTTTGCTTCGGAAAGCTTTTGAATACAAGTTATTTAAAAGCAACTAGTTGAATTTGCAGTTAGTAATTCACATTTTTCTCAGACAAAAACGACAAGTTGTGTTTCTGAATAAACTCAAATTTTCACATTAGAAAAAAGTAATCTCTAGGTGGTTCGATCTCTAGGTGAAATCAAAAGTTCTAGCCCATTTGGCTTTCCGTGTCAAGAATATTGCAGTCACATCAAAATCGTGTTCAAAAGGCCCTGGTCGGTGTTAATACCTACATTTTAAGCTATACAAATTGAAAATCGGTTCATTGGTTCGCTCTCTAGGTGAGAGCAAATGTTCTAGCCCATTTGGCTTTCCGTGTGAAGAATATTGTAGGAACATCAAAATCGTGTTCAAAAGGCCCTGGTCGGTGTTGATACCTACATTTTAAGCTATACAAATTGAAAATCGGTTTATTGGTTCGATCTGTAGGTGAGCCCATTTGGCTTTCCGTGTCAAGAATATTGTAGTTATATTAAAATAGCCTACGAAGGCCCTATGCCTTGTCCATACCTACGTTTTAAGCTATAGAACTTGAAAATCGGTTGAGTGGTTCGGTCTCCAGGTGAGAGTGAAAAGTCATAACAACAACATTAATGATTTCTGCCCAGTGCTCTACAATAATAATTGCTCTGCCGACGAGAATATTGTAGTCACATCAAAATCGTATTCAAAAGGCCCTGGTCAGTGTTAATACCTACATTTTAAGCTATACAAATTGAAAATCGGTTCATTGGTTCGATCTCGAGGTGAGAGCAAAAGTTCTAACCCATTTGGCTTTCCGTGTCAAGAATATTGTACTTGCATTAAAATAGCCTGCGAAAGGCCCTAGGCGATGTCCATACCTACGTTTTAAGCTATAGAACTTGAAAATCGGTTCAGTGGTTCGATCTCCAGGTCAGATCAAAGAGTCCCAACAACAACAACAACAAGAAATGACCATGCTGTGGACGCCGAACGGTTCAATTGTTGTCATTAAAATTTGTAATGCGTGAAATAGTTATTACACGACCCCAAATACCGAATTTCGTTGGTCTATGTCAATTTTGGGCGAAACTATAGGAGTTCAAAGTTTAACGTTTAACACGGAAGTTCATGCTGAGGCTTACATAAGGACCGCTACTGCGGTCCTTGATAAGAGTCTTTTCCATGGCTGATTCGTTTTATACTGCTAAGAGTGACTTTTGCACCCAATTTCTTTTTTTTAGCTTGATCTATAAGACTTTGTTGCCCAAACCCCTGGGAGGCGTCACGAGGAGGTTCTGGGGCGGGAGGGGTGGGGGGGGGGGGGGGCACTGATGGCACTTTGGGTATTTCATTGGGGTCCATGGCTGGTTCAATTTTTATTGTTAAGAAAGACTTGTGTACCAAATTTATGTTTTCTGCAAAATTTCTGCAAAAATTTGTTACTCCACTTAACGATTTCTGCCCAGTGCTCTACAATAATAATTGCTCTGCCGATGCGAATACTGCAGTAACATCAAAATCGTGTTCAAAAGGCCCTGGTCGGTGTTAATACCTACATTTTAAGCTACACAAATTGAAAATCGGTTCATTGGTTCGATCTCTAGGTGGGAGCAAAAGTTTTAGCCTATTTGGCTTTCCGTGTCAAGAATATTGTAGTTACGTTAAAATAGCCTGCAAAAGGCCCTAGGCCTTGTCACACCTACGTTTTAAGCTATAGAACTTGAAAATCGGTTCAGTGGTTCGGTCTCCAGGTGAGAGCAAAGAACCACAACAACAACAACAACAACAACAACAAGAAATGGTCATGCTGTGGACGCTGAACGGTTTGATTGTTGTCATTAAAATTTGTAATGTGGTGAAATAGTTACGACACGACCCCAAATACCGAATTTCGTTGGTCTATGTCTATTCTGGGCGAGACTATAGGAGTTCAAAGTTTGACGTTTAACATGGAAGTTCATGCTGAGGCTTACATAAGGACCGCTACCGCGGTCCTTGATAACAGTAACAATGCTGCGTAGATTCTGTGTTGATTGTCAACAACAATGTCTTTACAAACATGCAGACTCCTGCGGATGGCAGGCTCAGCGTGCTTTACACTACCTCTCACTGGATGGCAGCACTGTCGTCGTCAACACCGTCAAATTGGGACTTATCAATATGACTATTGTAAGTGCTAACATACTCCAGAATAAATAAATACGGATGCAATCCTATTTACGTTGCCTTTTGGACTTAAATGTCAGACTGCCTGAGCGGGGAATCGAACCCACGACCTTTGAAATCAAAAGCCGGAGTCCTAACCGCTCAGCCACACTGACATGGCCTATCAGCCCAATTGGTTTTCTTCCCATTTGTAACATACTCCAGAAGCGTAAAGGGACCCATCAAGACCCTGAAATTTCATTACCATTGCTAATAGACGGATTTTGAAAAGGAATCTTTCTTTGCGTTTTAAAACGCTTGTGTTAAATAGTGTGTTTGTGTCGTTTCAGCGAAACTAGAGATTATGATTGCAAATAGACGGCTTAAAAAAAGGGAAACGTGGAATTACGGAAGGAAAAGTGCCAACTGGACGCAAAGATAGCGCAAAGCGAGTTTTTGCACAGTCGTGTGAAAACACAAAACGAAAATTGACAGTCGTATAAAACGGCTTGAATCAGAATTAAAGAAAACAGCCTGAATTAATTTTCCCGCAAGTCCTCCAGTCAACAATTACCACATAAGTCCCGCAATCAACTGTTACCACGCAAGTCTCGGAGGGCGATGTTTTGGATCTACTGGATGTGAAGTTTGAAACGAATCATTCGACGCCTACGAAGAATTGGTAACTGCAGCCACCAACAGTGATGAAGTGGTAATCCCAGCCACCAATACTGAAGTAACTGCACGCAAACTGAAAACGTAACTTTTAATGCATAAAACAATGCTTCACGTATATACAACTTAATATTAAACTGCTGGCTAAAGGTTCTGTCGCTGTAGATGTTTAAAATTAAAGGATTAGTGAAACACGGTTTTATATTGAACAAAATTGACAAAGCCGGCGGGCTAACCATTTACACTTGGCTGTACAAAGGCGTATTTATTTATTTCCGGTGTACAAAGGGTATTCCCTTTTATTTTCGGTGGAAAGATTCATATGTTGTGTAAGTGCATGGAGTCCGGATGTCTGTGACAACCAGTCTCAACCTAGGACAATCGCAGAAAAAAGCAGAATATGCTAGCCCGAGTCCTCGACAAGTCTTCCTCGCACACGACTAAATGTTCATGTGATGCACTGTTCCCAATGGCAAATTACACCAGCAAAGAAAAAATCATTGATGTACCCGTGGAAATGTTGGACTGGTCAGAATCCACTAAAAGCAAGGCTGACCACGAAGGTAAAGTATTATCCAGGGTAGCCTTCCATTCCCGTCAAAACGTCCATGAAGGTTTCAAAGGTAAACGCACATCAATTCTGCTCCCACTATTAGGATATGATGTGAATTCCTCATCCATGGTTCGCTGTGCCCTAAACATTGTAATAAGTAAGAAGATTATTCCATTACAAACACCAGTTTAAGGCCGATCAACCATCACAAAGCTGCACGTAGAAATGGCTGTGATTGGTTGTGAGTTAGCAGGTAGTGGCTAGAATGAAAACTTTGTTCAAGCCTGTGTTGCAACACCAGTAAGGGCAGACAGCATTCTGAAGTCATCGCAAGTAAAACAAAATGGGTACGCACACAAGGCTAGCATCGCAGGCCTTCATATTTTGCAGAATGTGGTTATCAGAATCAGGGTGATGACATGATAGTTCAGATAGCCGTTTAAGGGAAGGCAACAAGAATCGGCTGAATTGATATGCTGGGAATCTGGGATGGATGACAACTGCTGAGGTAACGTAGCCTCTATAGACTTGCAAGTGTATTAGAGAGGTAAGAGATGTCATATTAAACAATGACTTTCGTGTACACTTCCGTGTATCTGTGAAGACCACTGCTGAAGTGACACACTGTGAACAATACGACACAGCTTTAATAATTCACCGTTTCCAAAAGAACCACATATAAAACAGCAATAATTACATGCACATTGATTTTCTTCACATTAAACAAAAACTAAATTATTTACAGGATACATTCTTCAGGCATTTGTTTTATAAAATTAAATTATTTTTCCAACGGTAGGTCGCAAGATAAGATTGATCAATTAGTTTCGTAGATACACGAGATTTCGTACATAGCATCGTCGCCATTTTGAGGACGTCGTAATGTGTTTTCCTTCAAAATACGCAGATACTAATAGAAACTAATAGTGAAATGGCTGTGATTGGTTGTGAGTTAGCAGGTAGTGGCTAGAATGAAAACTTTGTTCAAGCCTGTGTTGCAACACCAGTAAGGGCAGACAGCATTCTGAAGTCATCGCAAGTAAAACAAAATGGGTACGCACACAAGGCTAGCATCGCAGGCCTTCATATTTTGCAGAATGTGGTTATCAGAATCAGGGTGATGATTCTGATAACCACAACTAATAGATTCACGGCGTACATTGTTCCGGCATTTCTTTTAGCAAATCAAATTACTTTTTCAACGATAGTTTGCACGAAACTATTGATTGATTAGTTCCGGAGATAATTGAGAATTAGTATATCGCACAGTAGTCATATTATGTTTTTCTTCAGATTAAACGAAAACTAACATATTTACGGCATATATTGTCCAGGAATTTCTTTTAGAAAATTAAATTATCTTTCCAACAATAGGTCGCACGAGAGGATTGATCAATTAGTTCCGGAGATAATAGAGATTTAGTACATTGCGTGGTGGCCATTTTGATGACGTCATCACGGCTATACGTCGTCACTTCCGGGAGTGTCTCCCGGTGGATTTGGAAACTGCAATATGTGAGCAGCTTTCATGTGCAATATGCAGCTTGTTTCCGGAACTGAAATATTTTTGCACTAACAGCGCATACTGCTGACATTAATGGTCTCGATATAAGTATTAAGGAGTTTCAAATCCCAACCAACCCATCTCTATTCCCGTGTCGGTATGGAATCAGTTGAGACGTAACGAGATGAAGAACACTGAATAACGCCACTGACATAAATGATCTGTTTGACATAAAATGTTAAATTTATACCTTATTTTAAATGGAAAGTGAATGGAAAGTGATTGGAAAGTGATTGACAAAAAAAGACTTTGCGGATTCTCTCGAAATGATCGCACAGAAATGATCATCCTTAATGCTCACAGGAAAATGCTTAATTCAGAGGAATGCTCACAGGGAAATAAGATCTATCTAGTAGAACTTACATGAAAATTCTCAATTTAATGAAATGCTTCCAAGAAAATGCTCGATCGACTGGAATGTTCACAGTAAAACGCGTGACCCAGACGAAAGCTCACAGGGACATTGGAATGTTCACACGAAATGGCTCAATCCTATGGAATGCTCAGAGGAAACTGCTCGATCCAGTGAAACGCTCGCTGGAAAAATACTAAGGCATACTAACTTTCCCAAGTTGGTACGCCTGGAAAATTAAGACAAACTTGAAAGTATTTCATGAAGGCTAACGGTGAGTAGCTGGAAAAACAGGCAGGTATATAGTGTTGGAAATATCATCGCACGTCTTTTGAACAGACTTTTATTTGGGAAACAGTGTATCGTCTCTTTCTGGTCCTAACATTTTCCCTTCCAAGCTTAGCCACATTCGCCAAATCCAAATTAATTTGGCCCCTAACTCAAACGAAACAAGTTGTTATTGCTGAAGTAGGTTCAGAATTCCTGTAGCTAGAAAAGACGTACGGTAAGCATGCGTTGAAGGCCCTCAGTATCAAGCAGTCGTAACGGCGATGACACTTTTTATGCACCAATATTAGGTGAACTGTACATCCTCTTTCAAAGTCTCTTCTAATAACTTCAATTACTTTGTGGTTGATGTGACAGACAATTTAAAAGGCAACTCCTTGTAGGTAATGGGACCAAAAGACGACATCAAGCACTCGACTTAATTCTCAGAAAAATACGTGCTTTCCTTGATCACCTAAATGCACAAAAAGAACACATAAACGAGAATGGATGCATAAAAAAAACCATCTATTTGTTCCACAAATTAATACTTAGAACAAAATCAATATATACAATTAAAAAGTCATGAATAACATTGGCACTGGCACTCACGAACCGCTATGCTGGAAACACCCTTCTAGACCACTGATCACTAGACCACTGACAACTAGACCACTGATTTTGTTGCTAAGTATTAACTTGTGGAACGGGGAAGAGGGATTTTTATGCATCCATTCTCATTTGTGTGTTGTTTTTATATATTTAGGTGACCAAGGAAACATATTTTTTCGAAAATTAATTCAGGTGCTTGTCGATGTCTTGTGGTCCCAGGAGGTGCTTTTAAAATTGCTCTTCTAACACTTCCAAGTACGGATCACAGTAATACGGATCACTGTTCTCTCCATAACGCAACACAAAATTACGTGTTTGATGGCTAAATTAAATTGGTTCATCGATGATCAATGGCAAAAACTGGCGATGAATACAGTGACTAAATACCTAAAACACTATACATTTGTGCTGTAAATTTTGATACCCTAAAGAAAAGATGATAAAAGAAAATCGTACAGTAGCACTCAAACTCTTTTTCTAAATCTTCAGCTTAACTACTTAACTTTTTTAGGCTTTTTAAAGACTTTTTTCCTTTAAAACGAAGTGCCATAAATATAGTGGTATGCGATCGTTATTTCTGTACGTAGCCTACTGCATTTCAGTTCAGGAGTTTCGAGTTACAATAGAAAGAATGATCCATGGTTGCGGGGCTGAAATTGGAGTGAGCTATTGATCGTAACTTAACAGTTTTACAAAAATGCCTGATCCAAATACGTAATTTACACTCGAAATTTGTTGTTGATACTGCTGGTCCTTCGTTCGTTGTTGCTATCATTTTCCAACGACAGATGGCAGCAGCACCCAGACTTGCCCTTATCGACTACAATTTATTTGTGTTCTGAGGCGCTAGATGGCACTGCTAACATCTAATCTATACATTTTTTTTCGAACTTCAAGCGGGTCTCGGTTTTGACTTCTCTCCATTACAAAAAATAATGAACTCATCAGTACGAATCTTCTAAAATTTTGCATATTTTTCTAAATTTTGCTCTGATAATTCGTAGACCGTACGGTCAGAGACGCGGACATAACAACAAAAAATCCCCGCCTGTTTTTCGAATGGAATAGGCTTTGATTAACATTTTTCTCGCAATGTACAGTATTGGACAATGACATTTAGACAGTTCAGAAGGGGCAACTGCAAGTCTACATAGATTAATCATGCCCGGTTTGGGAATTCTTTACATATTACGAGGTTGTTAAATTCAATAAACGAATAATAATAACCGCAAAATAAATACAATACTGTGTCTGCTATTGCAACTGAAAAAAATAAAATGTGTTGAACACAGAATGAAGTAAGTCAATCTGTTAAACTGCGAATCTCTATTTATGGAATCTGGATATACCAAGAAAATGTGGTGGTTTGTTCAGTCTCAGGAAAAAAGTATCATTATGCGTGACAAAACCTATCTGTAAAGTATTCAATTGAGTTTGAAATACTCCATTACTCCATCCAGTTATAAATATAAATAGAGCAACAGTTTTAAAAATGATTTTATTTGAAAGTCGATTTGAAAGTCAATTTTTCGGTTTTATTTTAAAGAAATGCATTCAAGAAACATTGCATTTAGGAATAAAAAAAGCCGTGGAAAGACAAGCATAGGGAAAAGAAACCTGGAAAAAAACAGCCATTGGAAAAAAAAAGTAAAGAAAAAAGATTTCCGCAGAACGAAAGCCCAACGAAAAAAGAATGGACAATAAACTGCCAATGGAAAAAATATGCCATGAAAAAAAAATGTCGGAGATAACCGTAGGAAAATTGTCGAAGGAAAACAATCCGAGGAAAAAAACTGAGGAAAGAAAAAGCAGAAGGAAAAAAAAACAATTTTCCTAGAGAAATTTCTTACTTAAAACCTAGGTTTGTTTAATATCTCTAATGCGTGGTGCAGTGACAACCCGGACAACTGCACTGTGACTGAGGTTGGCACTAATGACCTGGTTGTGTACGCGTCATTAAGCCTTAATTCCCCCCCCCCCACCCTCAACCCAACCTATAAAAACAAAAAAACAAAAACAAAAAACACTAAACCAAACAATTAACAGTTTCCTTCGGTTATCTCCGTGGCCTTTTTTACGTGGCTTCTTTTTTCTTTTGACTTTTTATCAGTTTTTACTTAGTTTAATCCACATCCGGAGTTTCATTTCCAGCAGTGTGTTGCCAGCAGTTGTGATTAGTTAGTAGATGTTTACAATGTTTATTCTCCCGCGCGAATGCCCCCCCCCCCCCCCCGCCTCCCTAACGCGAAGCGCGATCTGATTGAGTAGTGTCCAAGGGACCATGATGCCGAGAAATGAAGATCACGAGTTTAATTTTTTTCATAAATCAAGAACGAAAAGTTAGAGGTTCGAACCTCTAAGTATAAGTTGAATTAAGTTGAATTGAAGATTTATATTATTAAGAAACTGTAAGCTGATCTGGTTGAACGAATACAGACCATGTTGATGTTTTTGTGACCTTGTATTCCATGTTCCCTCTCCATGAAGAGGTTGCCTCAGTATATATCGTCGCTTTTAGGAATCAAAGTTAAAGTTTGGAACTGAACGTTTCACGACAATCTGGTCACAAAACATGGGACAATTCAACCTCGCACAAAAGGTTTTCAATATCAACTTGCGTGTTGCGAATTTGACTTCAACGAATGCCAGCCCCAACCCTTTTTTAGTTTTTATTTTTGGATGGTTTGAGGCAGGGATTACTCCCCGGCGTCCTCCAAGGTAGTGTTCTTTAATTTACCTAAAAAAATAATTCCATAAAATATGAAGGAAATACGGACGAAAAACAAAATTAAAAACAAAATTCCACCGGCCCGCACAAATTTATTAAGAAACAAGTGGCTGCAGCGACTACCTAGTCGCAACCGGTCTTCTGAACAGTTCTGCACTTCCAGTGTTGAGGCGCACACCTCTATCACGCACTGCAATAGCGATCTCTAGTATATAATCTTAAAGAAGTAACCATCACAATTGCCGGTTAAAAATGTGTTAGCATTAGGCCTATTTTACATTTTAGGCATAATTGTCAGCCTTTAGGCCTAATTTTTACCTTCGGTTTTAATGTTTGTATTTACCCATTCATTTTTGCAACATAGTGCAACTACGGTCGGTCACACAGTTACAATCGGTACCTTCCTAAACGACATAACAGAGCGAACCAAACGCACCACTATTGGTGACAGTTTGGCACATTCCCTGCTAATATCCGTGTTGATGCGGCTTGATTGACGTCAACATCATCAGCGACGAATCCGTTTCGTCAAAACTGTTAGCTCGCGCATGCTCAAACCTCCATCCCAGCAAACCACCTCCCTGAGATGGTTCGCAATTTGGCATTGCTCTTGCCTGGTCATATCTATTAGCCAATCCTGGTTAAATCCATTAGCTAGGTCTGGTCGCGGTGAAGGTAGGACGTATCAATAGGCTGCTGAGCTCGTTGAGCTGTATTGTAGTTTAGGAAGGTACTGAACGGCTGACGTAACATCACTGCGCACGCGCGACGTCAAGTTTGGAGCCAAACTGTCTGTAACGGTGGTGCGTTCTGTTCGCTCTGTTCGGTGCTTTAGGAAGGTACTGAATATTACAACGTCATGCGCAACGTATATAGATCAGTGGAAGGGAACGACGAGAGAGACGCCATGTAGAGACGAAGTCATACAAGAGCGCTGTTGATGACGCACAGCAGCGACTCGTAGCAACTTGACGTTGCCATGGTAACACGATTTTAGGCCTAATTTTCAGTTTTTAGGCCTAAATTTTTTTAACCACAGTTTTAACTTCGTTAAGTAGCAGATAGGTCTAATGGAGAATTTGGTTCGACGGGTAAGCCTATTCAGTCATGCAACTATAAATGCGACGAGACTATTTTAAACGAAGCTAAAATCCTTTTGTTTTTACGGCTGCGTGTTATTCTTATGATTTCAATTCATCGATCAAATGTTGTTATTTCGTTTAGATACGTCGAGGAAGCCTATCACCTATAAGGAAGTAACGATGTTTTAGTTTGCCGTGTTTTTAAATTAACTTTTGATACTAAATCTAACCTAGTAAACCGTGGTCGTCTCTAGCTGGTATGGTTGGGTCGGTAACCGAAACCGAAACCGAATTTGTGTCGGTTTTTCGTGCGGTGTTCGAAAAATCTGATTTCGTTTTTCTAATTTTTTTTAAAAATAATTATCATTTTGTACAGTCATTAAAACGAAAATAGTAGAGGAAAATGGTGCCACAGCTAGGCCCATGGTCTATGACGCTGCTGAAAGTGAAAGCAGGAGTGAGTTAGAAGCTAGTAAAACTAATGTTACAAGAAAACAAACTAGAAATAGCTGGTTTGGGTAGATGGTGGCAAAAACCGATACCGAAACCGAAACCGCAATTTTGTGGGCATGAAAACCGTAACCGGAACCGAAGTTGAAAAAAATGAAACCGACCTTTCCCTACTAGCTGGTACCGTTCCGAAGTTGAAAAAAGCGACGGACGGACAAAGTCACAAAGTCGTTGCAATAGTCTTCTCAGCCGGTACGACTGTACAGAAGACTAAAAGGACCGAGAACCAATTTTTTTTTAAGTGGCCTCATTTTTTTCCCCTTCAAAATTAACTGCTGTACAAATAATTTTTTTCGCGCTGATCCTGGGTTCATTATTTCCGTCCGTAACCGTACGTACCATACCGTACCGAAATTCAATCCGATAGGACTTTTCAACGAATTTGAATAGAAAGTATGATCCGTGGTTGGGGCTGAAGCTGGAGTGCGCTATTTATTGTACGTAA
>JAHWFP010177664.1:31306-45246 GCA_023313725.1 Lithobius niger
TATTTATTGTACGTAACTCAACGTTTTTAGAAAATTACCAGATCGAGTTACACAATCCGTGGTTGGGGCTGAAGCTGGAGTGCGCTATTTATTGTACGTAACTCAACGATTTTAGAAAATTACCAGATCGAGATACACAATCCGTGGTTGGGGCTGAAGCTGGAGTGCGCTATTTATTGTACGTAACTCAACGTTTTTAGAAAATTTACAGATCGAGATACACAATCCGTGGTTGGGGCTGAAGCTAGAGTGCGCTATTTATTGTACGTTACTCAACATTTTTAGAAAATTACCAGATCGAGATACACAATCCGTGGTTGGGGCTGAAGCTGGAGTGCGCTATCTATTGGCGGAGCGAGCGAGCGAAGCGAGCGAAGCGTAGCCTATAACGGACACCAAATTGCAAAATGTTGGTTGGTTGGTCCGTTGGTCTGTTGGTTGCCCATTTTTAGTCTGGGTGGAGCCCAAACGAAAGATCGGATTGGAATGAAATTTGGTACAACGCTTGATACCCAAAAGAGTATTGCTGAGCCAAAATTTGACGTAAATCGAACAATTATTACGAGAGAAATAACAAATTTTCGAATTTATTTCTAACACTCACCATTGTAAATTTGGAATCGTGAATAGTTAAGGAATTCCGACGAAGCATACACTGTGCTGTTGGTAATCAAGTGAACTTTAAAAAAAAAAAACCAAAATAAATCATCGTAGCTTCCTTACAGCTAACAATCTTTTTTGACATAACTCAACGAAATAATAACATTTGATCATAACACTTTAACCACTAGAGGAAGACAAACAAACAGGAAAAAAACCAGAAGGATTCGTTAACGGCTCACATTCGTTTCATGTAAAAAAAAAAATGCTTGCAGGAATTCGGCCAACATGGCAACCAAAGTGGCGTTGACACTATCAACGGGAATCTCAAATTTGAAACATCAAATCGCCGCTGCAGGAGGAAACCGTTCATATAATACGACAGTACACAGCAGACTATATCACAACACAGAACAATAATTTGGCTTCGTATTGAATTTCAAGATTTCTAGATTGGTATGGAAACTACACTCTCCATCCCATGTTGCCAGAATAAATAGGCCTAACATCGAACCCAATAGGCCTAATTTCTCTACTGTTGTCGCTTACGAAACTAAAACGGGACTCACAATTAAGCTTAAAATTAGGATTTAGAGTTATTTAAATTCTATGTTCACAGCCAAGCTAACACCGGCTTATCAACAATTGTAATAATTCCAATTTAAAAAAAAATTTAAAAAAATTTGGCGTTGCAGTACGTGCCAGAGGTGTGCGCTTCAACATTGTCGTAGAAGGCAGCGTAAGAGCCGCGGATGTTTCGAATCTTTTGATTGCTGTGAAGTACTATCGTTACTGGTGATTGTTTAGCTTGCAATTAAATGCTTTATTGTTAATATTTTAAATCTAGGAAAGACACTCTTTCCTAAACAATGTAAGCATTTTTGACAGTGGCACGTTCTTTGCCAGCTTAACCACGGCGGCTAACGTTGTATTTTACAACGGTGGCGACGGCGCAAAGAGGCTGCAAATAACGAAACGGATACTAAATATGGGTGCAAACGAAAGTATCTTAAAATTAATATGAAACGTAGCCTAGCTAAAATGTAAAAAACACCAGCAAAAAGCTTCAGCTCAACTGTAGCCGAATGAATATTGCCCCGAGCTTTTTAAGGACCATTAGCAAACATTGCAAAGCCTTTATAATGAGAGGAAATACAAATTTAAAATAAATTTTTCTTCGCTCCGCCTACAATAGGCCCAAAGCCTGTTTCCTAGTTGTACGTAACTCAACGTTTTTAGAAAATTACCAGATCGAGATACACAATCCGTGGTTGGGGCTGAAGCTGGAGTGCGCTATTTTATTGTACGTAACACAACGTTTTAAAAAAATTACCGGATCGAGATACACAATCCGTGGTTGGGGCTGAAGCTAGAGTGCGCTATTTATTGTACGTAACTCAACGTTTTTAGAAAATTACAAGATCGAGATACACAATCCGTGGTTGGGCTGAAGCTGGAGTGCGCTACTTATTGTACGTATTTCAACGTTTTTAGAAAATTTACAGATCGAGATACACAATCCGTGGTTGGGGCTGAAGCTGTAGTGCGCTTTTTATTGTTCGTAACTCAACGTTTTTAGAAAATTACCAGATCGAGATACACAATCCGTGGTTGGGGCTGAAGCTGGAGTGCGCTATTTATTGTTCGTAACTCAACGTTTTTAGAAAATTACCAGATCGAGATACACAATCCGTGGTTGGGGGTGAAGCTGGAGTGTGCTATTTATTGTTCGTAACTCAACGTTTTTAGAAAATTACCAGATCGAGATACACAATCCGTGGTTGGGGCTGAAGCTGGAGAGCGCTATTTATTGTTCGTAACTCAACGTTTTTAGAAAATTACCAGATCGAGATACACAATCCGTGGTTGGGGCTGAAGCTGAAGTGCGCTATTTATTGTTCGTAACTCAACGTTTTTAGAAAATTACCAGATCGAGATACACAATCCGTGGTTAGGGCTGAAACTGGAGTGCGCTATTTATTGTTCGTAACTCAACGTTTTTAGAAAATTACCAGATCGAGATACACAATCCGTGGTTGGGGCTGAAGCTGGAGTGCGCTATTTATTGTTCGTAACTCAACGTTTTTAGAAAATTACCAGATCGAGATACACAATTATTCACTCTCACATTATTTGTTACTGTTGGCTTTGTTCGTTTTTGCTATCATTTGATTTTCCAACGACAGATGGCAGCAGCGCCAAGACTGTCCTTATCAATCACAATTTATTTGTGTTCTGGAGCGCTAGATGACACTGGCTAACGTCTCTGCTGCATTTTCTTTTTTAACTTCATGGGGTTCAGTTCCGACTTCTCTCCATTCAGTAAAATACATGCAGACTCATCAATCCGGAACTCCTAAGATTCTGCAACACTTCGAATTTTTCGAAATTGTGGGCTGAAAGTTTTGCAGAAATCACGATCAAAGACGCGGAATAGGCCTAACGTTTCCTCTCCCCCCCCCCCCCCCTACACCCCCAACCGCTGTCAACATATTAATCAGAACCCCAAGTGTTACTCCGTATGATGCACGCGTGTTTCCAATGGATCGCTGATCTGACACTGGCTGTGCGCATGTTGTCTATTGTAATTATGCATTGTGCATTGCGTAAATGTACACATATCGTGCATTTAAGTTATTTTTCACGAGCAGAACCCATTTAGTTTACTGTATTGATGTGGACTCTCCACGTGGAATTCCCTGTGGCCAAAAAAATATTCAACAATACATTACAAGATATTGCACAGAACCTTTCCCTGTAAGAATAACACGAAATAACTAAATACAGACGCAAACCTATTTACGTTACCTTTTGGACTTATATGTCAGACTCTGGTGTAAATGCTGCTGTTGGTTAGTAATAACGCTGTAGCTAATAGATGAACGTTTAACATATACCAACCAGAAGTCCGAAAGGTGGTAAAAGTTATTACTGGTAACTCCCCGGACCCATCCAGAGGAGGTGACGACAGAATAATAAAGCTGAACATGTTGTTAACTCTATTTTTCCTGCCCGAGGCCGTGGATCTTCCGATAGGCAACGACACAGAATGAGAGGGAGGAAACGTATTTTGGGGACGACGAATATTGTTCTAGTTTATTCTTCTACGATATGACAGGATACAATTTGAGGCATAATACTCGAATGAATCATGGTTGAATTCGCTTTACGTGGCGTTACGTTGGCCCTACGTAGATTGCAATAACGATAGCTGGGAACATTCTTCAAACGGGGATTTGAAACTACTTGAGAATCTGACGCTACACAGTTCATGATACTTTTCGTGACACAGTTCTTTCATATTTATAACACATAAAGGGTGAGGGGATTATTGGATACAGTTTAGGGACTTACATGACCGGCCAGTAGCGTAACTAGTAGTGGGGCAAAGGGGCGATCCGCCCCCTCTGTAAGATTTTGAAGGCTTATTCGGCAAATTGGCCAAGTCACTCTCTGCATAGCTGAAAAAACCTTGACTATTCTGAAGACGTATTTAAAATAGTAAGACAATTACTAACTCATATTTTGCTTAAAATTACCAACATTTCTAACAAAGCATCATGTATGTCTAAAAAATAAGTATTTAGTATGAAAGTGAAAGATTTACATTACACATTTTTTTATGCGTATAATGTAATCAGCAAAACTGATTTTATAAAAATGTTTCCAACGGCAGGCACTTTACAAAGGCAGAAAATGCAGGAAAATAGCAAAAATGCGTCAGCTTCCGCCCTCTGGGGAGGTCACAACGCTCCCCCAGAACCCCTAGCTGTTATTGGGTTTTCCCTCCACACCATTCGGCTAATGGCTAGTGTTGCCCCCTCAGTACAAAACCCTAGTTACGCCACTGTGACCGGCTCCCATGGAACACAAGATATCAGCCATAGCCGAGAGGCTCTACAAGGCTGGCGACTATAACGCGTCGCTACAGGGTAGAAGAAAGAAGGGAAGTAACTTAAAGATACGATGCAAGCCAAAGCTTACACAACAATATACAGTCGCAAAGCACGGGCCAGCAACAATCGTCAAACGGTGTACAAAACGAGGGTTGTTGCTTGGTCGGTGAAATATGGTCAGTTCACATGTAACGTAAATCGGGAAATAAATACCTTGGTGGCCACAAATGCCCACTCCACGAGTTCACAAACCGCAGAATGAGGCAAAAGAGAATCTAATGAAGGTGGGTGCAGTTGATAAACCGCAAAACCTCCCACAAGACTGCCTGAGCGGGGATTCGAACCCACGACCTTTGAAACCTAAGGCCGAGGTCCTACCACTGAGCCATACTGAAACGGCCTGTATGGCATCTGTATTTAGTTATTTCCTGTGAGCCTTTGGCTTTCCCGTCTTTTATCAATAATACGAAAACTACCACATCCAATTTTCGTATTGCGCTGGTGGGTAACGTGCAAATTTTCTTACGAAAATTCGGTCGTTGTAAAAAGTTTCGGATCAATTTTAACCCACGTTAAAAAGTGTAGGTTATCAAATTAACCCTCGGTGACGTATGTGGGTTATCAAATTCCCATATAGTATAACTGCCACAGTTTTAGTATGGCGATGTTAGCGTGACGTCACCACAGTGCATTAATGAACAATAAAATCGTAGGTTAAAGGGTGTAACAAATAAGACAATCACAACACAGGCTGGCCTTGTGAAGATTGTAAGGTATAGGTGCCACTGTGACGGATAGATAATGCCGGAAAACAACATAGAAACGACAACGGACTTTTCTTACCGTAGGAACAAACATATAATGCCATAACGATGGCACTTAAAGGCACTTGTTCACCATTTCGATAATGTTGCCCATATTCTAAACACAGCATTCACGTTCCAGATTCTCCGTCTCCAATAGGCCACGTGGTCTCGTTTTAGTTATGAAAATCGCGGCGCTGCTGCGAATAGTGTTGTCCCGTTTTTAATTTACCGCTATTTTCTTGATATTGCTCGAAGATTTTACGGTACTGCATCTAGGAGTTGAAAAGGTGAAAAGGCGCCTTTACGGCACTTCGAAAAGCCTGTCTAAAATTCGCTAAAATTTGCTTGTCTGGTTTAATATATTGGACGTTAGTGGCCGCAAATATCGTTGAAGGGCGACCCTACTGAGTGTAGAATAGAGACGCAATGATAAACGGAGCAGATTTGTAAAGATGGAGGGTTGCAAATAGTTTTCTTCCCCTTAATTTACCAGTGGTCGTAATGATTGGTTGGGTTACGTTATTTACAACACTGTAAATTAAAATTAAGAAAAAATAAAATAAATGAACTATTTGCCGCCTCCTTCTTTAGAAGATGGCAGATACCGTAACTTACTTGTCCATGAATAGGCTTCATTTTTCATCCTTTTACTAGATTTGTAAACGACCTATTGGCTATTAGAGTTGTTTATTGGTCTTTTATTGTGTTTTGGCTGCGGTGTTATTCTCAACAGGAACGTGCGCAGGCCCCCGAGGGTAAGGGCCAACTTACTTTTTTCTGAGGTTCTTTTTTTTTTTTTGAGTGGTATTTTCACATTTTATCACCCCTCACTGCCCTTCTTTTGGGGATTTTAACCTTTTTCTGCCTCTTTTCCATTTTCTTATCACTGTTATTATCGCCTTTTTTGGCCCTTTGCCACCATCGCTCCAGCAAGTGTCGACCATTTTTTGTTATAAAAAAAAAAAAAAAGAACTTTGCCGTGAGGGCAGGGAATAGTTTGTGTTCCACGAGCTATGGTAATACAGTAAAACAATATATGACTGCGAATTTATTTTCAATACAAACTACACTAATAGCAAGCAATCACAATGCTAAGCTTAATTCAGTAGATAGCACATAAAGACTGTTTCATTGATTAAAAAAAAAAAAAAACATTAGGACAAGGGGTGCCGATTTCCCACTACATAAAGCCTTTAACTTTCCGTCCTCGCCGTTTTTTAATGAAGCTTTTTAATTACTATTGCGTTTATTGTTGAAAAGTTATCTTATATGCTTTGTGAAATTTTATTAATCAGGAATTATCTCTCTATCCGGAATATGATATGGCTCTCAAAAGGGTCGTTTTGGGGTGGGCGTTTAAGAAAGCCTGGTTTTTTTTTTTTTTTTTTTTGGTGCTTAGTTGGGGGGGGGGGGGGGGGCGGCCGGGGGAGCAAACTGGTAGAATGACTGTCTTACTCCATTTCTTCAATTCTTTCCTTGATCAAGCTCTGGCACTGACGCTGGTAGAAAATGAAGGCCAAACTCCGCATGAGTCGCCCACCATAATTAATTGTCAATGTTGCGAAGTTCGAAGAGAATAGTCTTCATTGACGGCACGTAGCACTTTTTCAACTGTTGGAATATCGTTATTGCCAAAAAGAACCATGGACTTTTCTCCGAACTGCAGAAAGAGTGTCTTTTTGGCTTGGGCTGGGTTTTGTTTGCTTAGCGTCTACCACTGAATACGCCTTGGGTCGGTTTCATTTTTTTTACTTCGGTTCCGGTTTCGGTTTTTACGCCCGCAAAACCGCGGTTTCGGTTTCGGTATCGGTTTTTGCCACCATTCTCCCCAACCAGCTATTTTTCTATTTTTTTCTTCTTGTAACAGAAGTATTACTAGCTTCTAACTCCTGCTTTCACTTTCGGCAGCGTCATAGACCGTGGTCCTAGATGTGGCACCATTTTCCTCTGCTATGATTTAATGATTAGGAACTTTGTTGCCATTTATACTTAGAAAATGCTAATTATTTTTTTTTTTAAATTAGAAAATCAAATAAATTTTTGATTTTTCGAACACCGTACGAAAAATCGACACAAAATCCAAATCGGTTTCGGTTTCAGTTTTCAGTAAAAACCGAAAATTCTGTTTCGGTTTCGGTTACCGGCTCATCCCTAGAATACAATCGCATCAGAAGACTACATCAATCCCGTTTCTTGTGCAACTTCACTGATGGCTCCTTTCGGACCACGTCGGCGAAATTTGCTGAAAACGTTCGATACAGTTTCATTCTGTAGAGTTTGCTCGCCATACTCGGCGATAGCAGGGATTGACGAAACTTGGCCAGATAGTAGATAAGTGTGGAAAGTATATTCATACCAAAAATTATGCCACTTCGTGCAAGAGTAAAAGTAGGAAGCCACACATAAATTTGAAAACTGTTCACTTGTTGTTGGTCTTGGTCTTGGTCTCGGTCTTGTATGACGCCGTCTCAGAAAAACTACTACACCTATACCTAATATCTGAAACATGATAAGCCAGAAATTACCTTGGCGTTCATCCTCAAAGATACCAATTTTTCAATTGACCGAGCCATTCCGGAGTTGCGGGACCCTGAACGATCAGTTTGTTTTCATTGTTTTAACCTTTGTAATTAGGGAACAATGCCAATCAGCAAACGCCAGGTTCATTTTTTGTTTACGTGTTATGTTTTTGTTAAACAGTTGGTTGTTGATGACTAAAATGACAGAGTCTGCGGCCTTGCAGTGCTGGAAACACCGGTTCTCGTCAGATCACCGAAGTTAAGCAGCATTGGCCCCGATTGGTACTTGGGTGGGTGACCTCCTGAGAATCCATTCCGGGTGTTGCAGACATAGGGCCTTAGGGCTTCGTCGGGCAGATGACCGGGTGCGGTTAACGCTCGCTAAAATCCTTTGACCCTTTGACAGAATCAGTGTTTCAGCTAAACGCATGTAGTTTTCAACCAAACTAAGCTACGTTGTTACAGGGGTCGTATAGTTCCTACTTTTTCCTTATTTCCTACTTTTTTGTTTTAGTTCCTTATTTTCCTACTTTTTTCCCTGCGTTGAGATGTACAGTTCCCTACTTTTTTTCAGCTATGCTCATTTTGTAAATTTAAGTGTAAATTAGTGAAATAACGTATAAGATTTGAGTTAAATAAATCAATAAATAAGGCACGAACTTCGTTTGTGTAACCTACTCGACGGTCCCTGGCTTGTTTACAATGCAACGAGGCATTCTGCGCGTTCGCGGTGAAAAGCATCACTTCCGGTTCCGCATCGTATTGGGCTTGTTGAGCCATCTGTTAGTGATGATACACCGCCGGAATGATTTTAACGCACATTTGTTTATGTCCAGTTTGTAAAGCGTCAACTACGAGAAAGTATTAGAAAGGTTAATGAGCTAGAATTGTGTTTAGCAGTATATTTCATTGGTGTAACCGTAAAAAATATGTACCACTGCAGATACATTATATTTGGCACGTTGTTGACCGTGGTTGCCGCCATTTTCCCCTTAATCATCGCGGGTCAAAATTTGTTATTTGATATCGGGTCCTATGACAAAAATTTTATTTGTATATTCGAGAAATCGTGAACGATTTTAACATCCCAATAAGACCATTTTAACCAGCTCGGAACGAACTTTTATGGCTTAGGCCCTATATTTCAAGACTATCTCAAAACGACTTTGAAGTTAGTGTTTTTTTTATGCCCCTTATACCCCCCCGTCCTTACGGCCATGCTGATACTGTGAAAACATTTAACAGAGCTGCAGTCTTGCTGAGGAGAAAATGCTTATATTTCACGTCTCGGCGGGGATTATTACATATTACTGTACAATATTGCCCGCAATTTGGGTATTTTTTTGCAGTGAGAATGGATGAAAAATGTTTTAAGTGTTCAGAAAAAAAGTGTAGCCTACTAAAAAATTCTAGAAATCTGAGTACGACTTTGTCAGACCCCCCTTCTCAAGTAATTATTAAGCCATTTCATTTTGCAAACTTCAAAATTATGTCTGAAGATATTCAAAGTGAAAAGATGTACGGTATTTTTACGACGTTCACGGCCTCCATGCAAATATGGTGAGTGGTTTTCTACATGTATCATTATTTAAGAAAGTCTAGCAAGCAATTAAAAAAAAATCTCTAGGCATATGTATTATTGTACTTCCTAGCTAGACTAAATTTATACTACTCACAAAACGAGTAAACTTTACTGTTATTAGGCGGTGATTTAGACTGTGGGGTTTTACCTATTTTTCAATGAAAAATTCCTTATTTATGACTTACGAAATTCCTTATTTCCTACTTTTTTTCCCCCAAAATTCACTACGACCCCTGTTGTTAATTTCTAGTTGGCAGCTAGAAACGATAGAATGGTGTATTTATTTCGTAGATGCAGGCTTTCAGAACTGAGCCGAATTGTTTCAATGTGGGCAGCAACAATCACTGCATGCGCGCGTTCACACCTTTGCAAATGAATTAAAATTACTTCCAACAATTATTTACAAGTTAAGCAACAAACATCACACCAATTCACTTGTTGGGGACGTAAACCATTGTAGCAGAAAGCATCCTTATTACATACCGGGTGCAGTTAACGCTCGCTAAAACCCTTTGACCCTTATTACATATAATTTATTGATAATCGGCGATGGCCAAGTATGACTCCAGCAAATTTAAAGTAACAATAATTTCAGTTTTTCCAGTTTTTAGTCGACATTAAATCTACTACACGACATACAAAAGGAACACGGATTACAAATAAAAATGTCTTTAGTGTGCCGTATAAAAGGGGCTATATGAGTGAGGTTTCACTTCACATGTTAAAAAAAGGTACACGTATAAAAATTGACGATTTTTAATTAAAATAAGCAAATATGTAATTGAGAAAATTGCATCTGTTTAAGTGTCGTTGTGCTTTAACAATAATTTAATTGGTAAAGCACAACAGTAAATAAACAGATGCAATTTTAAGAAACATTTGTTTATTAAAAATCATCAATTTTTATACGTGTACCTTTTAACAAGTAAAGTTAAACTTCAATCACATAACCCCTTTTTTTACGGCATACTTGACGTTTTTGTTTGTAATTATAATGAAGGTGATAATTAAACGGCAAAAAAATTATCCGTTACAAGTGATTCGATCACTGCAGGAGTGTGTAGACGACTGAGCATTCAAACTTTCTTCTCATCGTCATATCTGCATTGAGAAATATTTCGGAATCTGGAAGAGTGATTGAGTAGAAGCTGGTGTAGGAACGTTTCAGCCGGCTGAAACTTTTCTCTGATAAACGCACACCAGGACCGCAAAACCTTTCTGTGCGAAGGATTTCTACAGATTTTTGAAAATTGGGTGGAAAATTGGTTAGAGAAATTTGTGTGTTCCTTTAAAAGATAAAAAAAAAAAAATCTAAAAACCAAAAATTCAAGGTTTGAAAGACCTTGAAAATTGGAATTTTTCTTGTCGAAGCCTTGAAGTGGCCTCACATTTTTTGGGTGTACTTTCTTTGGAGTGAAGTTAATACCATAAAAGTAAAATTAATGTATTTATTGAACTGTCCTGGTAGGTAGCGTATTAACGTGGTGTTCCCCCAGCAGAGTAACGACGTAGACACAGCTTAATGCAAGCACAGGAATGGACGTATTTATTAGGCTATACGGCCTTTTATAATAAGTGTCATGTGACACACTTGATCATGTGTCCCATCTATGGTGATCAATACAAAGCAATAGTTACATAGTTAGGTATGGCACACCTATCAGTGGGTTAGTCTGGGTATAGGGTTAACTATATGGAACCAAGGATTGCTAATTACTGTGGTGCCACAAGTGACGACACCACACTAACGACAGAGAAATAAAAATACTGAAAAAAATATATAAAATTAAATAAGTGAATTGGAATAATTTGTTAGCCGAATCTTTCTATGAATGCTGCTCTCCTCGGATTCGACTGGAGACAAGAGAAGTACCGTGCAGTGCAAGCAACTTTTGCCAGAAGGGGCAGCTCAGCATTTAAGTACTCTTCCACTAGTTGTTAGTTGCTGTATCCCTCCTTTTTCTTGTACGTCATTGTTTATGATGGTTTAGCTTCCTAACTAAGAGAAGAATGGTGCCAACGATAACCTCTGCCAAAATAATGGAATTTAATTGTGCAAAGAGCCGTGAAAATAGTTGTAAACTGTCCTAGAAAAGCCTTGCAAAAGCCTTGAAAATGGTTTCGTCTGTTATGTACGAACGTTCGTTCCCTAATAATGCAAATAATGCACTATTGTGTGCGCGGTGTATCTTGAGTCCTGCACGTATTTTATGAGCGGCTACGTCTTCCTGGATGGGGTGGCTTTAATCGATGGCCGCCATTGTTTTTGTAACCATCTTGGATATCAACAAGGCACTCTGCTACTGAAAACGTACAATCGATTATCTGTGTTCGTTCTGCGGAGAACTCAGATAGGCCGCGGACACTATAAAGGGGCTTATGTATCTTTTTTTTTTTTTGTCTAGTGTCGTCGAGACTTCCGTTTAATGTCGATATTCATAGTTTTGGCAATGTCTCTGTATCCACAAATTCTTTTTCGTATTTGAACAAGGTTCCCACCAACATGGAGAACCTGGAAAACATGGAAAACTCAGAAAATTTAAACTACATTTGAAACTCACGGGAAACCCAGGGAATTCACGGACCTTTCACAAAAACAATCTGGAAAAATCAAGGATAAAACAAAGCCACACTGTCCTAAATGCAAGCACATTTTGTTAAGACATAATGATAAAATAAAATTTATCCTTGAATTTCTGCGTCGACACCTGAATGTTTATTAAATAGGGCTATTCTATTGCACTGTCTGAGCCCTAAAAACATATAAAACTTAGCAAAATGTGTTGAAGATTTCCTTCCTAAAATTACGATACATAGCCTGGATGTTGACCTCAACTACTATAGAAAACCTGGAAAACTCAGGTAAATTATTTCGGTATTTTGATGGGAACCCTGTTGAAGCGTCTCGACCGATAAGAAACCACAAGGAAGCGAGAATATTCTCGACCGACTTCGATGGCTAGCAGGAAGTTCAGAGGAGTAACTCATCTATCTGGACTTGCAAGTGGCGCCTTCCCTGTTTAAGAAAATCGAACATGTTTTATGCTCTTTATCAGATTTAAAATGTATCCAGTGAACAAAGTGCCACTCCAGCGAATTGCTTGTAGAAGCGAACTAGTATGCGCGTTGTACAACTGGTCATAGTGGGTGTGACGATGCATATTTTTTTTTGCTGCCACATCCCGAAAATTAAATAATCCAGCACGTGTATTTTTCCAGCAAATAAAAATCAAAAGTTGTAAAATATTGGATTAATCAATCCCTGCCCTCCAACTCCCCCCCCCCCCCACCTACATTAAAAAATTTATTTTCATTCATCGTTAACTGCTGCTATTTTCCCCTTCGGAGTCATTTACCTTGAAACAAAGTCATCTTCTCGTTTCTGGCATTATGTAAGTGCATAGGCCCTGTTTCAAATGCGTAATTTTTCCACGTCTTTTTTTAGGCAGTTGTGGTAGATATAGAGTCTATTATTTCGTTTTAAAGATTTCATCGATACCGCGAACGTAAACATGCCTGAAATCACGGAAGTGTTATCACTACTGATAATATGTCCTTTATTTAAACTTTTGTTTATACGCGTCATAATTATTAGAATAGGGGGTGCGATACAATTTCCCAAACCCCGAAGGCAAAGTCGCATCCTTCTTCGAATTCTGTAAAATAGGTTTTCTGAATACATTGCTGCTGCCTACTACTCCCGCCTAAATTATTAGTCAACTCGTTAAAAAAAAATTATGAATGATGTTGGTCTTGCCAGGAGAAGATAAAGACAAAGGAACAGTAGCGTCCACAGACTCTCGAGAGGGCAGGGGCAATTTTAGTAAAATGGCACAGAAAGTTTTAATGGAAACTTTTTCTGGGAACCATTTTTCTGCTCTCTTTTTACCCTTTCTTGACCTCTTTTATCTTTTCAGGCCTTTCTTTGCCGTTTTCATGCCTTTTGTAGGCCTTTAGTTTGTTTCTAAAGCACCGGTGCACCTACAAATTTCGCCAGAAAAAAGCCATTTATTTTCCAAATGCCCCTCCCCCCCCCCACCCCCACCCAAGCCTTTTTCATATACACGCCACTGACAAGCAATGAAGAACTAGGATTCAGTGTTTCCCCCTTCCCCAGTAATTTGCTCAGCTGTAGTGAAATAAAATTGAACCCTTGTTATTGTCTAGAATCATGGCAACATCAGAGCCTACAGAAATACATACGCCAACCGACTTTTCAACATGGCTACGATCACGTGAAAACCAATCCTTCAAAAAAAAAACAACTCGTTGGTCCAGCGAGCAATGTCGAATCGACTGAATTTGAATTTCGTATATGTCTCTTTGTCAGTGCGTGTATTTATCTATTTGGAACAACATAATAACCTTGCAGTTTTGTTCTGATTTGGCTGATCTGACAAAGGAGCTTTCATGCATGAAATTCAATGTTGAAGACGACAGTTCGATTTCAAATATTTTCATCCCATAGACCAGCGACAATAGAGCAGCGGCAAGTGACGTCATATTGGCTACAAGAGAGATAGCTGCAAGGGGCACT
>JAHWFP010177664.1:45646-63586 GCA_023313725.1 Lithobius niger
TTTCTTAGGCTTAAAAAACACTCTTATGCTGCGAGGTTGTAATCGGAAAAGAACATATTCCATCCACGTGTCGCTGGAACTCTTCCTTTGAACACGCCGATGCCCTGAAGTTTGTTCGTGAGTTGCTTGCGTGTGTTTCAACTCGGCACCTTCGCAAGTTGTGGTTTCTCCTGCGAGTTGAATTGGTTATCACCAATCTGCCAATACTCAGTTGTGGCTTCCACGGTCACCTTTCTTTCCTACGCTGTGGCTGACGTTCCTATTTTCATAAAGGCAAGTGTGGTCACTGAATTTTATTTGTTGTTCCGAGTATTGTAAATTTCCATTGTGCTCTATTTTACATAATTACAAGTTTGGTTGTGAATGTTGAGCGCCATCTTAATTGTAATACCTGAAGGAGGTGGTGAATAAATATGCTCACATTTATTTTTCAAAACATAAATGCCCGAGTTGACAGCCACGTTTTTTTCTTATTTTCTGTTTATATTTTAAACCGGCAGAATTGGCCGAGTCCAAACTTCACCTCCCCTCCCCCTCCCCCAGCGTCAATCCCAATTCTTCACTCCGACGACCTCCGTTTTCAATAATTTTCCAATTATTCAGTCCACGGACCCGACAGCGGCGATAAGGGATCCCGAGCTGTGAGACTAGTGACCCCGAGCAGTACGGCAATTTGCTTAAAATTTCTTTCAGCGTGAAGAATGCAGAACATAATTACAAATGGCAAAAAAAAAAAACACTATTACTGCCAATTTAACACGTTTGCAACAACGCAGTCGCTCTTTTTATCATTTATTATTTTTTCAGCAAAAAGCACGTACGCGGTGCATCCGAGGTGGTAGGGCTTGGATTGCTTCGTATTCAGGAACTATTGTGTAAGATGAAAATGAAAATATAGTAAATAAATTAACGCATTATTAACGTCGGGCCGAGAAACTAATCTTCAGAACACGGTTATTTACCTAGTAAAGTGGTTACGTTTGTAACACAAAAATTCGCCGAGTTGGGAGCTGTAATACGGCATGCTGAGACCGAGTTCTTCTTTTTAGAAGAAGTGACTACCACTCTTTCTTTCTTAAATTTCGAAGCTATTTTGTACGTAAATTTTACTACTAAGCTAACAGAGATATTTTTATGCAGGGGTTACACAAGACACAAATGCAGGGCGTTCATAGGAAAAGATAAGTTTAGGCAAAGCAGAGAAGAATGAATAAGGACTTAACTTCTTCAACTTCTCGAACAAAAGAGGACACAACTATCTTAAAAATTGTCTCACTGTTTCAGCTTTACGATGACAGGGTTAAGCGTTAGCACTAACACGGTGTTGCCTACAGTTAGCGGAAAAGATTATGGACGGACTTCTACCATGCTCCCCAATGAAGAACAACGCCATATGTCAGCCTTTAATAGGTACAGGGTGGATAATGGAATGGGGCCTACTGACTAGGCCAAAGAAACTATCTGGGCATTGAGAGGATTTTATTTATTATTATTTTTGCTTTGTTGGTGGGCAAAACAAACACTTAAATGCCTTCCCTTTATTTGAAATCCTCATGATCCGTATAGGCGAGTAAATACAGGCTAAAAAAGGGGTTAACTTACCACAAATTGCAACAAAAGGTTTTATGGTTTGTTCCTGACTAGAAAAAGCGTGCTGAATTAGAAAAAAAAAATTATTATCCACGCTATCTGCTGCCGTTTTCCTGGAATAATAGGGTTTATTTGCATGCTATAGTTAAAAAATGCATTTAACACTATATGAAAATACGAAGAGAATATTAATATATCTTGCATTTTGAGGGCAGTTCTTTTCTAGAATCTACTCAAAGGATGTGCACTTTAAGATTCCGAAGGGTGTCAGGCTGAAAATCTTGAGCATTAAAGATGGCGACCAAAATGGAGCCCAATGTTTACTCAGTTTTAGTCATTTTGGCCTTTTACGCAAGAACCTTTAGTGTTTGGATATAAGTTGTTTATAATAATGTAATCTACAATGTACCATACCATTTTTCCAAATATCACTGCTATTCAGAAAAATGGCCATGTTGGGCCGTTTTCGGCCATTTTGGCTAATTTAATGCTTATAGACGTCTGAATTTGTGAATACAACTTAAACTTTCAATTGCTGTTGCGTTGTTTATGAATGACTCCAACCTGAGTCATTCGAAAGGTGGGACGCTCTTCTTTGAATCAAGGGCAATGAAAAGAGTCTACCACTATAATTAGGGACCGAACCACGCCTGTTTTTCTAGGGGCTGGTATCACAGTTACCGTTCAAAATAAAGACAGATGCGAACCTATTTACGTTGTATTTTGGACTTATATGTCAGACTGCCAGAGCGGGGAGTCGAACCCACGACCTTTGAAACCAAAGTACGAGGTCCTACCGCTGAGCCATACTGACAAGGCCAAAAGGAAACGTCCATATGCAGCGTTTCTTTTTGGCTGTGTCAGTATGGCACAGTGGTAGGACCTCGGCCTTTAGTTTCAAAGGTGTGGGTTCGATTCCCCACTCAGGCAGTCCGACATATAAGTCCAAAAGGCAACGTAAATACGTTTGCATCTGTATTTATTTAAGTCTTTTTGAGCCTTTGGCTTTCTGTGTTTAATACCGTTCAAAGGTTGAAAATGAGCAAAAAATTGAACAGTAACTGTGATACCAGACCTTAGCAAAATTGGCATGGCTCGGTCCCTAATAGTGGTAGACCCTTTTCGTTACCCTTGATTCAAAGACGACATTCCCACCTTACGAATAATTCTAATTGGAGCCATTCATCTAAATTATAACCGTCACAAGAGCAGTTTAAATTTGAAAATGAGCGAAAAATTGAGTGGTAATTGTAATATCAGAGCCTAGTAAAATGGGTGTGGCTCGGTACCTAATAGTGGTAGACCCTTTTAATTACCCTTGATTCAAAGAATACATTCCCAACCTTTGAATAAACCTAATTGGAGTCGTTCATCTACATTTAAACGCTACAAGAGCAGTTTAAAGTTGAAAATGAGCAAAAAATTGAACGGTAACTGTGATACCAGCCCCTAGTAAAACGGGCGTGTCAGAATCCCTAATAGTGATAGATTATTTTCATTGCCCTTGATTCAAAGAAGATATTTCCATCTTTCGAATAAATTTAATTGGAGTCATTCATCTATATTATAACCGTCACAAGAGCAGTTTAAAGTTGAAAATGAGCAAAAAAAATGAACTGTAATTGTGATACCAGCCCCTAGTAAAACAGGCGTGGCTCGGTCCCTAATAGTGGTAGACCCTTTTCATTACCCTTGATTCAAAGAAGACATTCCTACCCTTAGATATAAACAACTGATATACAAACTGCTTTTGTGTAACACTAACGGTTCTTGCACAATAGGCCAAACGGCAACAATTTGAGTAATAATTGGGTGCGATTTTGGTCGCCATCTTTAATGCTCAAGGTTTACAGCCTGGAACCTTCAGAATTTTAAAGTGCACATCCTTTTGAGTAGGTGCCAGCAAAAAACTGCCCTCACAATGTAAGGTACACTACAGCTTCCTTTGTATTTTCATGTATGTATTGCATGCATTTTTTAACTATAATATTCAAATTAAGCCTATTTTATTCCAGGAAAACGGCAACAGATAGCTTGGATAACAATTTTTGTTTTCGAATTCAGCACCCTTTTTGCAGTTAGGAACAACCATGAAACCTTTTGTTGCAATTTGTGGTGGGTTAAGTCACGGATTTACTGGCCTAGTAGAATTTAACTTGAGGATCAGCGAGTTGGGGAGAAGATGCCCAGTGATTTCTTTTCGGCCTAGTCGTGGGCCTTACTTGATTCACTTGATTCAGTCACCAGCGGCGCTCACTATTTCTACACTTTATCTTAGGTTCAGGCTATTAACCAGGATATCTGCCTATTTTAAGATCGTCGAAAACGTACGTACGTCTCTATTTCCATTTTTGACGACCCTGGCTGCCGGGAGATTGCCTATTTAAGGGCCTGCACCATTTAAAGACCGAAATATTGGTGTTTGGTGTTGTTCTTCAAGGGAAGCGTGGGTGAAGTCGTCCACTACTCATTTATGCGGAAGGTCGGGTGCAGACGGACCACAATACGCGCCACAATCGCAGACGCAATGTTTGGCGTTTGTGGCACAAAAATCGCAATCGGTGGTAGGTCAGGTAAAAACCATGGGAATGTACTGGGGCATTCATACACTGTGGCACGCTTCTGCGTCTGTTGGTTGACCGCCCCCAAATCGCCTGCAAGCGCTCCATACTCGGCACTTTCGGCGTCACGTTCCGACTTCAGTGCCACACAACCTGTTGAGTGATCGGTTGGCTCGTTAAGCTAGGTGCCTCAGTTGGCGTTGTTTGTGATGTCTGCTCTCGAATGGGGTCGGAATCGTCGGGAAGCGCGGTTAAAAAGCCAAATTGCGCGTATGTTGTAGGTGCCGTCGATTCAGACGCGCTAGTGGTGTCGTTTTTGAAGCAACTGCCGCGGGTTTTGTGGTCCATCTGCACTCGCCCACTTACTTAATATCTTACTTCTCTCCCATTTACTTCATGTCTGGTTCCTGTATTTGGGTAAGGTAGCGTACTAAGCAAAGAAGTCAACAAACAAGATGTCTGGCACTTTTAACTGAGAGGCTGCTTCCTTACGACTGGATAAGAAGAGATAAGGGGCGAGAAAACTTTATACCCATTCGTACACTTTAACTGGAATCGATATTTCTGCCCTCAAATGTGATTGTTACAAAATACCTGCATTCTTAGGCGCATTTACGCAGCGACTCGCCTTTGCATTCTCGCAGCAAGAACTCAATTGCGATGGCAAAGGTGACATTGCCATGGTACCAACGCTAAATGGATTAGCTAAATCCGACATCGTTTGAGTAAATACTTGCAGTCTTAAAATCCGTGCCAATAATATAAAGAATTCCTCATGAGGAAACAATTTTCCCAAACGCTTCTGAACTCACGTTATTTGCTATTTTCGTTGCTAGGCGGCAGACATAAAACCGCCGCCATGTTGGAATTTGAGGCGATTTCTACCTTCTAGCTGCGAGAATGCAAAATCGAGTGGTTGCGTAAACGTGCCCTTACCCCCTTATGACTCCATGTCGGTTCGTTTTACGTGAACGAACAGGGCTTAAATACCACAATGTTGTTGCATGCTTGTTTAGGCCACGTGAAATCTTAGTGCTTTTTGCAACCATCAACCACGTAACTAACATTAAACCATTGCAACCGCCCAAAAAAAAAAACACTGCTCATAAAAAAGTGGACGACACGGTTATTTAACGTTTGTTATATCGTGGAACTACCAATAATTTCGACACCTCAACAAAAAAAAAAGAATGATGTCGTTGGCTTTACGTTATTGGGTAACGTATATTTTTGACGATGGCAAAAGTGTAATTCATCCGACAAACTCATAGCCACATCATACACCTTGCACAAAACACACAGCTTACACAAAACTCGCACATCTCACACAGCAGTCGCTTATTTTTTTTTAAGGTCGGTCATAACCTTATAGATGATGCATTATGATTTTATAGTTTATCAGCTGTATCATTTAGCCAAGTAGTAGTAGTACGGTGCACGACTACACCAGCAATTAGCTTACCTGCCGTGCTCAAAAGTAAAAACAGCAAAAAATATTTGAATTCATCAATTAGGTTTCATGTGGACTAAACACAATAACAGCTCTGTGTTATCCAAAGACTTGGTAATGTCGCTTTGTTTTGACCTCGGGTCGGTTAAACCTCACCTTCAACGAGTTCGTTAAAAAAATTTATTATGATAAAAGCAAACAAGATCATGTTTAGAACAGTGTTATTCCTGCCGTTACAAGCCTCCATATATATCCATGTTTGTCCATTTATTTGCTATCCTAATTAAATTTGACGGGAAGATCACCTTCTAAATTCAAAACAGAGCTTACCTAACTGCAGTAACAAGTCCGATTTTATTGAATTGAAGATTGGTCTTCTTGTGAGCATATCCATTATTCTGAGAAAGAAAGAAAAGAAGAAAGAAAAATGGTGGGTGTCTGGCCAAGCATGGTAGAAGTGCAGAATTGAAGACCCAGTTGGAGCAGTTGTCACATTCGTAGCGTATCTTGTATGCTCACTAAGGCCAGCAGGCTGTTTGTTTCTTACGTAATGATTGGCTATTGGGTCGGGTTTTATTGCTTCACTAGCCAATGGCGTGGGTTTTATTACTTAACATGGCGTGTGTCATAGGCCTTACAGCTTTTGTCTTGGTACTGTAGGTTGGAAACTATATCGTGAGTAATTTTCGTGAACCATCCGGCACATCACACCGCGGTAGATTTGTGGGATTGGTGGTCAACGCAAACGCTCAAATGCCTCTCCTTTTATAATGAAATCCTCACTGCCCGGTAGATTTTAACTTGGTAGTCAGCGAGTGGGGAGGGGGAAGACCTGTTTCTGGCGGAGGAGGGAATTGCCGAAATAAAAAAAAAATAAGCTCGGAGCGATCGAGGGTGCCGGGGAGGAGTGAAGGGCTGCATATATCGGAGGTTTGGCCATAATTATATCAGGGTAGGGGAAGGTCATTTACCCCAAGGTGGCTAATAAACGCTGCTTTTCTTTCGCTTCGCTGACTCAGTCAGTGCTTCCTCGGATTCGAATCACCATTACCGTTATCTGTCGCGAGACCAAACGTAGCATTTGGTGTCACGACGGGACATTTTGTCGAAACCTGTCACAACGAGCTGCAGACGTCTCCACAACCGTAGCAATTAGCTGAGCACCACACACCGGATGCGACGTTGTCAGGAGATGTCTTTAGGCGTCTAACGACAACAATGCGAAGCTCCTTCCGCTTTGAGACAATTAGATCTGCGCTTGCGCTACGCTCAAAACTCGTGGTTTGCGTTTTGACATTGAATTTACTATATATGCAAATTAAAATAAAACCAAAACAAAATCTTATTTTATAAAATAAGATAAGGCTGTCTGCACACGAAACCTACTGTACACAGAATTGAAAACAAGCCGAGAGAGAGTAACCCAGCCCCCGCAAATAAGGAGAGCCCCAGAATAAATCCAACGTTCACTAAAACTGAACCACGGCTGGCAAATTTATTCCGATTCGGCCTAAAAATATCTGCAATTAGGGTTCGTTCACATAATTCCCGTTCTCCCCGGTCCCCTCCCCCTTCCCTCAGTTTCCGAGTTTTCCCTTCAAACCCCGCTCCCACTATGTGGCATCGTCTAAACCGTCGCCACAACCTTTATGCAGGCATGTTTCATTCACGTGGCATGACACAGATTCGAACCAGTCCACCTCCAAATCACCGCCATACCACCATTGCCAATATGGCCACTTGTCCACTGGTATAAAGATAAAGGCTTTAGTGAGTTAACTTTATTCCAGTGGACAAGTGGCCACATCGGTAAAACCGGTAGGACATTGATCGGGCGATTGACTGGTTCACGGCTTCGAAGTCTGGTCACACCACTTGAATGAACCATAAGTGCATAAAGGTGGCTTACCGTACTATGTTATTTTTAGTGTATGATTTTCGCTATTCGGCTTACTTCCCGTTTTCCTTTATAATTCAAATGTACATTGTTTAACATTACCTTTCTTTCTTAGTTATTCTTTTTAACAGATTTTTTTAAACTTAAATTATTGATTTTGTTTTCAATTGCCATTTAGCAATGCGTTTTCGTTTTATTTCGTCAATTTTATTTAAATTTCAAATTTCATAACCTTAGCTTTTAAAGCATGGAGGTAGATAATAATCTTGCGGTTTTTTTGCCCATGTTTTTTTTTAGTAATTTGTATTGTGTGCGCGGTGTATCTTGAGTCCTACAAGTATTTTTGAGCGGCTATGTCTTCCTGGAGGAGGTGGCTTTAATCGATGGCCGCCATTGTTTTTGTAACCATCTTGGATAACAACAAGGCACTCTGCTACTGAAAACGTACAATCGATTATCTGTGTTCGTTCTGCGGAAAACTCAACATAGGCCGCGGACATTATAAAAACCTATTTTTGTTTTGCATGTCTTCAGTTACCAATTAACTACTCGCATAAATATTTGATCAAAGCAGTTGAATGCTCATCATAGTCAAAATCAAAAAAAAAAAAAAACCACATTACGTCTGAACTAATTTACTGCAAATAGAAAATTCCAATGGAAAAATTGCCATCTGTTTCACCTTGACACTTCGCTTTGTTCAAAATCTATTTTAATCGTGCGTTTGACCTTTCGCCAATCAAAGGCGCAATAGTTAACAATAATTATTTAGATATCAAGGTATAGAGAGATAGAGCCTGTTTACCACAGCGTAATTGTCAGACGCGGACGCGAATGACAAAAAAAGTGTTAGCAACCGATTATCGCCATTAAGTTCATTTGCACAAATAGGTTTTTTGATGAGACGGTGATAAGATTAAATTCAAACTCCATCAGCCGTATCAAAAATGGCGTCTGGCGTGATTGTCAACGAAGGGTCAACGTCATCTACATCCTATCGACTTCGTGCACAGCCACATGTACAATGCATGCCATTTTTTTTTACAATGACCATTTGAAGCTCTATAGTTGACTTTAGCCTCGATTGTGGAATTTGAAACATTTAACAAGAACAATGACAATGACTAAAGTGTAATCAAAGCTGATGGAAAGTTACCAAAACAGGGCAACCTTGCAGCACTTGACAACCAGCATTTTCCCCCTAAATTACGACGCTACCCACTCCCCTCTAGAAGATTCCTTTAAAAAGTATTTTTTATTTCAATATTCCTATGCAAAAGAAAGACTTTTCTATAAAAATAATCACGAAAATAAATACAAACAAAAATAAATGCCGGAAAAAAAATACTCTAATGGCACCGTTGTCAGATGTACACATTATCAATGTGAAAATTATTTATAGCCATAAAACTCCTCCATAAAAAAAGATAGAGATGAAAATAAGACGGTGTGGCCTTTGGTGTTCACAGTCCTATGAAAGTTATGATCCAAAAACCAAAACTAGAATTAAGAGAAGCCGCGAAGTTTAACAAAAAATTCGACCTTTGAAAGTAGTAATATTATTTAACCAGGGAAATGCCGCCAAGGTTAATCCTATTAGCCAGCAAACGTCGAGCATTTCCCTCTTCTTTAATTTTTTTTTTCAGACAGGAGTGATTGTGGTTATCTACAAATATGATGAACTGAAATATCAATGTCAGAGTATAGGATTGAACAGTTCCAAGTCTGAAACGTTTCATCCGTCTAATTCTTCGTTCGGAGTGCATCTTTAATAAGTTTGTATGCGGATTCACTGGCAAAAGTGGTCCTAACGGAGTGGACACATCCGAAGTGGATCGTATCTAAGTTAAATGAATCTGGATTCATAGGTGGATCGAACACGCTTCGCTTCGCATCACTTTACTTTAGTGGGCGCTCCGAACGCAAATGTGGGTAGTCGAATTCCGAATTAGCAACATTCCCTCACCTGGTGGCGATCGCGTTTCGTTTACTGTTTACTCAAATGTACCTCGCGTAAACAAAGGAAGTATGTACTAATTTTCAAAAGGAGTTTACGACTGCCAGCACCTATTATTTCAAAAAAAAAAAAAAAAATTAAACGATTTATGGGCTGGTGGCGCCATTGTCGCATTACACCACGCCATGACCATGGAGGCCGCGCCACCAGCCCATGAATCGTTAATTTGTTTTAATTATTTTAAGTGATAGGTGCTGGCAGTCGTATAAACACCCCTTGAAAATTAGTCCATCCTTCTTTTGTTAATACTAGGTGAATTTGAGTAAACAGTAAACGAAACGCGATCGCCACTTGGTGAGGAAATGTTGCTAATTCGGAATTCGACCCACATTTGCGTTCGGAGCGCCTTTACCATTTAATCCGCGTATATGCGCATTAAAGATACGCTCCGACTGGGGAACAAGAAAATCGCCAGACAAACAAATTAAAAAAGAGGGGAATGCGCCAATTTGCTGGCTAATTTGATTAACATTGGCGGTCCTTCCCTGATTAAATGATATCACTACTTTCAATGGCCGACCTTTTTGGAAAGTATGGCGGCTTCACTTCGACCGGTTTTGGTTTGGGATTGACAATAAGTACCATTGCGTTGATCCAAATCCTCCTTGAAGAACTACTAATGCTACTACTACTACCCAACAATTACATAAACAGTATTAAACAAAGGTAGCAGAGCGAAGTGAACGAAAATGACATTTTTGTTAATTTTGATTTTATTTGATTTTATTGAGTATGTGGCCTGAAAGCCATACACTCATGTTAAAGCTATCCTAACCTAGCTTAAAACTAAACCTTATGCGAACAGTATAAACCTCTTTGTTAGCCAGTGTGTACAAAAATGCACTGAAAAATGCACAATTATTTTGCGGTGTAAAATTACACCAGACGAAATATTAGGATGTCGGTGAACGGAGTTCGGATGCGGGTCAGATGTAACGCCAGAAGGCCACAGATTGTCTCTGTGGACGAGTGAAATTAAAAAGATTAGTAAAACTCAGTTAAATATTGAAAACGCGATTAACTTTCCTAAGACCAAACGCTTAGATGACGGTAAACGTGTCAATATATCATCACACCACGCCTTGACCAGGGCAACATGATAAAACGATCAGGCCGCACGGCAAGGAACAACGCAGGTTACGTCTTCCTATGTGGGCGAGATACGACGGACCATGAACCTATATACTACAAGTTCCATGCAGGAAGGAGCTATAGAGCAGTGACACGACGTAGTATTATTGTATACAACTCTATGCTGGAGCCTCAATGGGTTAGCTGCAAGGGACACTGTAGAGAGAAACAGAAGGGCGTCATACTGAAGCCGATGCTGTGAAGAGTGATTCCTTAGACCTAAAACGCGCGATTTTTGTTGTTGGAGAAAACGTTATTTTAAGCCTAAGAAATCCCCTCTTCCGTTGTTTTTCCCTCCATTTTTATGTAGTGCACCTTGTAGTTATGCCCTCCAAAACCCATACTGGTGCTAATCTGGTGCCAATATGGCGGTAAATGTCACTGCTCTATAGTTTTAAGCGTGAATTGTGTGCAAAAATGTGACTGAAGAAACATAATTTGGTGGAGCATGGGCGCCACACGAAAGACCAAATCGTACCAATGTTGCAAACTGTTCAAATGTTGCAAACTGTGCCTCCAACACCAACCGTGCTTCAGGTAATAAGGTATACAGGGTAGCCCAAAAGCCTGGACAAACCCTCTGTCGTTCCAAATCTACTATAGAAGGACCAAGAAAATGTACGTAAATAAACCATGGACAATTATAACGAATTAAACGATGGTAGTTTGAACGACCTTGGAATGGCCATTCAAGATCATCACAATGCTGGCTTTTGAACTATACACGTCGCAAAATAGCGACGTAAATTATAAAGTTGTAGAGAACCGTATAGAGCAGCGTCAAGTGACGTCATATTGGCTACGAGACACCATTTGGAGGTAATAGCTACAAGGTGCACTAGATTAAAATGTAACGGAAAAAACGGCACGTTTAGTCAAGACAGTGCTTTGAGAGCGGATTTCTTAGGCTTAAAAGAACGTTGTTTTCTCCAACAACAACAAGAAACGCACGTTATAGGCTTAAGAAATCCAGTCTAATAGCATTGGTTTCAATGAGACGATCTTCCATTCTCCCTCCAGTGCTCCTTGCAGCTAACCCAGTTACTGGCTCCACCATGGAGTTATACACAATAATACTACGTCGTGTCACCGCCCTATACCAATGGCAAAGCAGAAACCAGAATGAAATGCAGAGCAGAATCATTGGATTTACATGCAGGCAATAAAAGTGTAGTGGTAAAAACGGCACCGCATTACACAAGTAGCACCTTAGAGCAATAACCTCACTTCGTTACGGTAGGACCATCTTACTAAGGGAAAAAAAGACAGTCGGCAAGTATTATACTCATGAGGACATGAGCAAACGGGAAGAAACGCGTGCTGTTAACTATGGTAGCTTGTTAGGACAAAGAGTTTTTTTTTCTTCACACATACTTTCATGAAACCTGAACTTCGGCGTTCCAACATGGGATAAGACATACTATAACCTAGAACGATATGTGGTAAACTGTGCCGGCGGTTTTCCGGTTTCATAAAAGTTTTTTGTTTGTGTAGAAAAAATTGTTGTGTGTCCCCATCAGCCACCGTATTTTGCGATTACGCAGCTTAAAATTGCCGGCAAACAATAAGGAGAGCGAATTTCGTGAAGGTAAATTGTGTCAGCTAACGTTTGCAATATGCGATTTGGGGACTTTCCAGCATCACGTCATCAGGAAAGGGGGGGGGGAGTTCGGTAGCTGGCGATTGATGACGAGGGGGGGAGGGGGGTGGCTAGTTGATGACGTAAGCACCGTTATCTCAGAAAAAGAGTGGAAAAATGCAAAAAAAAAAGGTCTTTAGAAAAACGCAGGGAAATACAGGGAAAACACCCCCTCTTAGGGGGCCCCAAGTTATAAATGATAATTATAATACTGGAGGGGGGATTGAGTAATTGATGACAATCGATGAAGAGGGGGGGTTAAAATGGCCAATTTCTTGCTGACGTAATACTTGAACGTCCTCTTTGAAAAAAATACCACAAACTGTTGTGGCAGTTTGCGACAGTGCAATGTCAATTTATTGACACGTTCAATGACAAGTCCAATGTTTACTGACAAGTCCAATGTGGGCTAGCTTAAGCTACGATTACCAGTGACAAGTTGTCTATGCTCCTGATGATGATTTTGATCAAGCGTGAATGCTATTTTCGCTAGTAACCCTTCTGTGAGGAAACGTTGCGACTATACGAGCTGGAAGAGTTACTAACCCCCTGGTAGCTGCAAAGCGCCACCTCCGCACTTGTCACTTGTGTACTGCAGTGCAGTTTTAATTAATAACTTTGACAGTCTGTTAATCCTACAACTCTGCTCCGAATTTCTTTCTTGTGTCTACATTGCCATTGGTTTATGGTTCTCCGCAACTTACTAATATACACTGTAATTCAAATGTTGACCTTGTGACCATAACGGGCCATTCCAAGATCGTAGAGGGTGGTCCATACAATACTGACGACCCAACATTTTATAAGTCAAACTTTTCTAGTTAGCACCCATCAGAACCAGGAGAGGACAGAAATCAAATCTAATGAAACGGGAAGATTTCTGTCCTATCCTGGTTCTGAGAGGTACTAACTAGACAAATTGGACATAAAAAATTTTGGGTCGTCAGTGTTTTGTGGACCACCCCTGTATAAACTACCATCATTGCAATGTCCCACGACCCACGATTTATTTATTTATGCGGATTTTCGTGGTCTTCGTATAAGTAGATTTGGAATGACAGAAGAGTTATTCAGACCTTTGGGCCACTCTGTATATATAACTCTTAACCATAGTTTCTTTTTCCTCAGTAAATTTCAATGCATATACATCCTAACATTTCTAAAGAAGAATTCTCATACACGGCATATACTATATGACTGAAGTCCTCTCTCCAGCAAAACTAAAACTATTAATTTCTTCGTTCCTATTCAATATATTTCGACCAAACTTGGCCAGATAGTAGATAGGTATGGAAGGTATATCTATACCAACTTTTACTTGTTGTTGCTGTTCTTCTTCTTCTTGTGTGACACGGTTTCAGAAAAAAAAACTACTGCACCTACCTAAAATCTGAAACATGCTCGAAGTCAGAAATTTCCTTGGCCTACATTCTCACAGAGACCACTTTTTCGATTGATCGAGCCAATCCGGAGTTACGGGAAAGAGAGAATAACTTTATTCGGCGCTGTGGCCTCGAGCCATGCGCTCACCCTAAATATTACAGGCTACTACTAATGCAACTACTACACTCTACTATACACTCAAGACCCACGAAACAAAAAATGCAATAAACATATAAAACTACAAAACCAGCCTCTCACTGACTTCTTTGATCCATTGAAATCGCACTACTGTCCAAGTTACTGTACAAACACCTTAACCACTCTACTGCACACTGGCAAATATACCACATACTGCACATCTTGTCACTATAGAGTAAAAACACCGTGGGTGGTGGGAATGTGGTATACACATTGTAATTACTCCACTGCGCACAGACAAACATTGTTGCATGTTGCGCTTTACACTATAGCACTGAGAAGAAACCTTCTTACACTGCAGGTGAAAAATATGGCTCGCCTACGCAATATCTTTTGCTCTGCTCTATTGAAATCACGCTATTGTCCTAATCACCGTATACACCTCCATCCTGCCCATGGCCACACACTCGCAAACATGTATACCCTAACCACTCCACTGTGCATAGACAAATATTACGACATACTGAATGAGCATCTTGACGTTATAGAGTAAAGGTGTGAGTGACATACACATTGCAACTTCTGTCCTGTGTTTAGGCAAGCATTATCGCATGTTGTACTTTGCACATTGCACTGGGTTGAAAGCTTGTTGTACCCATGTAATATTTTTGTGCACAGAGGACCGAACACTGCCACTGTTTACAAGCACCCGCGCACACCGCGTGTGCTGAATTGTACACGCCGTACTGCACTGCTTCCAAACTGTCAAATTGGTAGGCTATTGCTCACTCAGCAGAAATGGCGTGAAATCTGGAGAATGAACGGATCAGAGGGGTCATACAGGGTGTCCCAAAAGTCCCAGTCCCCCCTCACAACTTTTGAAGGGGTTGAATAAAGACAGTGAAACCCTGGCAAAGTAGGTTTGGTTAAAGGATCTACCTTTCTGTACAACTGGCATTTCGCCTGCCCCCCCCCTCCGGGGGGGACCCCAGGGGCCCCAACTTAGAAATTCCAATGGAATGTGGGGGTAAAGGAATACCTTATTTGAAAGGTCTTCATTAGGCGAGTAAATTGCCGCAATGATTGCATCGATACGATGAGCACATCAAAAATGGCGGCCATTCAAACATTAGGAGTTTCCTCTGCATCCTATGTGTTACTCGGGTTAAAGACGGCGCAATGGAACGTATGTGGCTGCAAAATGCTTCATTCAATTTGATTGGATTACTCCCACAAGGTCGTTTGCAGTTTGAAACCCAAAGCCTGGGCCGCAGTCCCCCCCCCCCCCAGGTTCTCTTTTAATAATAATCTGATCGACCTTGCTTTGTTATTGGCGAAGCGAACCATAAACCTCGGACGTTAAACATTTTCCAGTAGTTAAACATTGTGTTCATTAAACGGTCAAAGGATTGAAAGGAATTACTAATGTTAAGGTACATGCTCATGGACTTCACTTCCTAGAGAGAGCTGGGGGGGGGGGGGGACTGAGGCCCACACTCTGGATTTCAAACTGCAGAAGACGTTGTGGGAGTAATCGAACCAAATTGAACAAAGCACTTTGCTGCCACCTACGTCCCTTTACGACGTCTTTAGCCTGAGTAACGCATAGGGATACAGAGGAAACTCGTAATGTTTGACCGGCCGCCATTTTGGATGGGCTCATCGTAACAAAGCTCTCATTGCGGCAGTTTACTCGCCTAATGAAGACCTTTCAAATAAGGTAATCCTTTACCCCCATTCCATTGTAAATTTCTGAGTTGGGGCCCTGCCCCCCCCCTTCCCCTTCCCCAGGAGGGCAGGCGAAATACCGGTTGTGCACAAAGGTAGATCCTTTAACCAAACCTACATTGCCAGAGTTTCACTGTCTTCATTCAACCCCTTCAAAGGTTGTGAGGGGGGACTGAGACTTTTGGGACACCCTGTATAGGTCAGAGAAGTTAAATTCGCATGCCCTAGCAAACCTTGCTACAGCCCTAAGATGCGTAATATCACTTTAAATGGCCAATGGTCAAGAGCTGGTCTCAAGACATACTCTCTCGAGACATAACCCATCGCTGGATAAGACCACGATTTAATCGCTGGTTGACACAATGCACTAACAAGTGAGCCACAGTGAAATCCTCTCCACAGTCACACGTAGACGACAAACTCCATCCCATCCGCCTCTTGTGCGATTGGAGCAGGGAGTGTCCAGTCCACAGCCGCGGAAGAAACGTCGCCATCCAGAAAGGCAGGGAATTCAGGGAAATTTCAGCAGAGCAAACTGGTGTATTCTGTGAAACACGCAGCCATTCTCCGTTTCAGACTGTCGTAATGTCCATGAGTGCAAGTATGTCCGAATGGTGTTGGGTGACCAAGTGAGAGACACAGTGCCCACCGCACTCGTCACAGCATCTCTCGCAGCTGGATCTGCTCCTGTTTTCTCAATTGTACATTTATTTATTTCAATTAAAAATCATCAATTTTTATCCGTGTGTATTTTAACAAGCAAAGTGAAACTTCAATCATACGTACAACCCCCTTTTTTTACGGCGCACTGGACGTTTTTGTTTGTAATATTAATACTAACAAGAGCCTATGTATCGGCTCAGACAGTATCTCTGCATTGAGACGAAACAGAACCAAGGTGAAACGAAGCTGACCATTCTGTGGTTCCTCATATAGGCTTATTTTTAGGTTTAAGGTTTAGGCTATACTTTTAGGCTTCATCTTAGGGTTGAGATACCCTCACCTTCAGAATAATGGAATCAAGCACTTTACACAAATACTTTTATTCTGTTTTTTTAAAGTCCTTATGTCAGTCACTAGATTCGAACCAGCATTCACTTGGTTTGGAAACGTGGGCGCTGACAACCGTGATATTGTTGCTCGCTTTGCTCGGGTTCTCCGGGCCCATCACAAAGCTTGCGGTGTGCATGGGCACTTACTTCCTGGCCCGTCCAGTAGCTGTCCTTACTTGAGGGCATCACGCACGAAAAGGTTATGCTGGGCATGAATTAGTTCTGGTGGCTTCTACAGTCGTGGGATGCGAAAACGTATTTACTTGGTTTGGAGACGAGGACGCAGACTTCCCGGCTGTTGCTGCTCGCTTTTCTGGGGGTCACCGAGACCCCTCACAAAGCTTGTGGCGTGCATGAGACTTACTTCTTGGTCCGTTCAGTAGCTCTCCTATTTGAGGGTTATGCACGAAAAGGTTACGCTGGGCCAAGAAAAACATTGTATAAGCTGGGCTAAGAAAAACAATGTATAACCCTTTTGTGCAGGAATTATTTCTGGTTGCTTTTTTAATAGTTAGGTCAGTCGCGGGATTGAAACCGGCATTCACTTGGTTTGGAGACGAGGACGCTGACCACCCTGATGTTCTTCCTCACTTTGCTCGGGGTTCTCCAGGTCTACCCACACATCTTGCGGTGTGTGTGTGTGGGGAGGGGGGGACTTACTTCTTGGTCCGTCCAGTAGCTGTCGTTATTCGAGGGCAACATACTTGAGAGCGGTATACTGGGCCAAGAAAAACGTTGTATAATCCTTTCTTGAAGGAATTATATTTGGTGGATTTGTTTCTGGACTTACGTCAATCGTGGGATTCGTACAGGCATTTACTTGGTTTGGAGTTGAGGATGCTGACCACCGGGCTTTTGTTGATCTGTTTGCTTGTAGTCCCCAGGGTGCCCCTCACCAAGCTTTTAGTGTGCATGGGAACTTATTTCTTGGACAGTCCAGTAGCTGTCCTTATTTGAGGGCATCATGCACGAAAGGGTTATGCTAGGCCAAGAAAAACATTGTATAACCCTTTCGTGCATGAATTAGTTCTGGTGATTTGGCCAGTCACCGGATTCGAACTGGCATTCACTTGATTCGGAAGGTGAGGATGCTGTCCTCCAGGCTGTTGCTTCTCACTTTGCTCGGGGTCCCCGTAGCCCCCCCCCCCCCTCACAAAGCTGCGATGCGTGTAGGGATTTACTTCTTGGTCCGACCAGCATCATTCCTTATTTGAGGGCATTATTCAAGAAAGGGTTATGCTGGGCCAAGAAAACATTCTATATGCTGGACCAAGAAAACATTCTATATGCTGGGCCAAGAAAAACGATGTATAACCCTTGCGTGCAGGACTTATTTCGGGTGGCTTTGTTTTAT
>JAHWFP010177664.1:63596-87026 GCA_023313725.1 Lithobius niger
AGGATGCTGACCACCGCACTGTTGCACATCTCTTTGGTCGCTGTTTTTGGAGTCTCCCTCACAAAGCTTGTAGTGTGTGTTCTTGGCCCGTCCAATAGCTGTCCTTATTTGAGGGTATAATGCACGAAATGGTTATGCTGGGCCCAGAAAAGCATGCATAACCTTTTCGTGCATGATTTGTTCTGGTGGCTTAGTCAGTTGCGGGATTCTAACTGGCAATCACTAGATTTGGAGGCGAGGACGCTGACTTGTGGCTGTCACTGCTCGCCTTGCTCGGAGTCCCGTGACCTCCCTCACCAAGCTTGAGGTATGTACATGTACGCACTTACTTCTTGGCCCGTCCAATAGCTGTCCTTATTTGAGGGCATCATGCACGAAAGGATTATGTTGGGCAAAGAAAAACACTGTTTATGCTGGGTCAAGAAAAACATTGTATAACCCTTTCATGCAGGAATTAATTCTGGTGGCTATTTTTATTATAGTTAGGTCAGTCGCGGAATTCGAACTGGAAATTACTTGGTTTGGAGACGTTGGTGCTTGCTTTGCTAGGGGTCAACGGGGCCCCATCACAAAGATTGCGATGTGTTGGGATTTACTTCTTGGCCCATTCAGTAGCTGTCCTTATTTGAAAGTAACATTCATAAAAGGCCAAGTTGGGCCAAGAAAAACATTGTATTATGTTGGGTTAAGAAAAACGTCGTACAGCACTTCCATGCAGGATTTATTTCTGGTGGTTTTTTTTATAGTTAGCTCAGTCGCTGGATTCGAACGGCCATTCACTTGGTTTGTAGACCAGTACGCTGACCATCGGGCTATTGCTGTTCATTTTGCTCTGGGTCACCGGGGCCCCCTCTCGCAAAGCTAGCGGTGCGTGTCAGGACTTACTTCTTAGCCCGTCCAGTAGCTGTTGCTAATTTCGCGACTTCGGACCTTAAAGAAGCATTTTAGGGAGGTGGGCCTGTGTCTTTGTCTGTACTGTTAATATAGTTTACGGTACCAGTGTCATTTATTTTATTTAAAATATTATAGAGGAGTGGGAGAACACCACTGCATGCTAGTTCCGATGTGGAGGAATAGGTATGCTGTAGATAATGTTGGGAACTGGTGGTTTAGAAAAGTGCCCATGATGTGCAACCTACTCTCCTGCAAAATTGGTGAATTCATATTGTGAATGGTTGCCTTATAGAATTCATAACTTGCGGTAATTCTTACAGCAGGTTATAAATTCTAAGGTAACCATTCAAATATAAATTTGCTAAGTTGTTTTTCCCCCAGCAACAGCTGGAAACCGTCTTATCTCCGATTTCATTTTGTTTCACGTACTCTTTTTATTTTATCAAATTGGACTGCAAGTAGCGCAGTGTCACCCTATCGATTAAAAACCGATTAGCAATATTTGTTCGTTCCGTAACATCTGGGGAAAAGTCTGATCTAAAAAAACAGTGGTCGGTCCACAAAAGATAGACAGACGACTTTCGTCACAAATTAAAATTTTTATCAATTTTTGTTAACGATAGCGGCTTTTTAATTCCGTTATTACGCAATGTTGTCGTTTTAATCGTCATCATTACGCGATTTACGGGCTGTAATTTTAGTATATAAGGCCGTGAAAAGAAGAGAATGGTAGGCACAGAGAACAACTCTCCCAAACCTCTTGACAGCCCTTGGAAGATACCAGCATTCAAAATGAAAGGACAACTTGCAGCTTGTTTGCTTCTGCTCTCTTTGGGTAAGCATTTTCATTTTTAAAATGAAATTTTTTTAAAATTCTATTTTGGTAAGATTTAAACCGCCTTCAGCAGCAATGTGCTCTATTATACGGGCTATTCCGAAACGTATCGGCCCTTCCGTCATAAGAATGGCCGTTTACAAAAAAAAGGAACGGGAGAAACCAACTCTCATCCCACATTAGGGTGGAAGGTAACAAGATGGTGAGGGAAAAGGTGTAATAGTAATTCCATTACCATACTGGTTTTCCACCTTCCCTCCCTAATGTGGGCTAAGAGTTGGACTCCACCATTCGTTCTTATTACGGCCCAGCTCTAGAATGTTTTAGATGTTGGTTCTTGGGGTTACCTCTCTCGTAAATTTCTTGCTGCTAATGGTCTGGTTAGGTTTTAAACTGGGACTGTTCAGTTGTACGGGCTTCAGTGAACACTCTTAATTAAGCATAGCTTCCTCTCCCTGACTGCGTACTGGCTTCCCTATGCGACATATTTAATTACAGAAAAAATAAGTTAGCCTTCTTTCAAATGCCTAAACAGGATTTTTAAACTAAGGAACAAGAGGTTGACACTGAGCGTTCACCCACATTTGTTTCACCAGTGCCTTAGAGGAGCTGCTGTCGGGGAATTCCAACGTAATAAATATACGGGGAACTAATGTACAGGAATTTCTAACACAGGGGAGTTCAAGTTAATATATCGTTATCGTACATCAGTCTTTCTCTAAAAGTAAACCTCGCATGAAAACTTCTTTTTAACGGTTTTATTTTATTAATAGAAAGAGGGTGATTTTCTTTTTGTTTTTCTAATTTTTTTTATATAAATGGGTTTGAGCCTATTTCTCTCTGATATCGCTACTTTGATTGACTGAAACTTGGCGAGTTCTTTCACCCTTGTGGGTTTTGTTTCAGATTTATTTAAAATTAAAGATTTCTCCAACCCCTATTTAATCTTTAAATTGGTGATTTAGCTGATTAATCGAATAACCATACTGGCGCAGTTTAAAGTGAAACAAAATGACATCCTATGAAGTTAATAATTATTTCTTTTTTCTCTCAATTAACTTTCACATCGTCTTCTTTTTTTTGTTGTTGCAAAAAAATAACTAAGAAATAATGAACGGAAACGCTCCAATTATCTCAAGAAGGAGGATAGCTATACATTTCGTCCCAATATGAACCTTAATAACTTGAAGAGAAATAAAGCTGCAGTTAACGAAGACAAGTAAACAAACTCCTGTCCCAGCATCCAGGGACTGTAGAGAAAGTCAGTGCGCAGCCATCTAGACGAAGAAAATTTACGTGTTACCAGAGAAAAACCCGGTTCTACTTCCGGCTACTTGATGACAATGTGAAATTTGTTTGTCTAGAAGGTCGCTCGCTGACTTTCGCGAGTTTATTTATTTGCAAAGTTGTAGAGAAATGACCTAGGGATAAGAATTCAGTTAAGTATAGCAGTCCAGGAATTGTACCGTTCCCGAATGCTACGACGGGTTGGTTTATTTTTCTTCTCGGTGCAATTTCATTTCTCTTCCCTTGGTAAGTGATTTTAAAAGCGAACTCGAACGCAACAAAAATCAATGCTATATTGTTGCTGCTTATATTTCTTTCAAAACAAAATTTGATTTGTGAGTTCCGGTGATGGAACAAAAACACTAGGGTAGCCTAATAAAAGTCGCGCTATTTTAGGGCGTTCTTGTGAAATTTGAAGGAGTTATGACGTCTTTTGCTTACTTTACTCTAATTTTGTCTTTTCCTTCTTAGCTCACGGAGTGTGGAGCAAGTGCCCCGACATATGTACCCTTGAGTATGCCCCCGTTTGCGGTAGTGATGGTAAAACCTATTCCAACCAATGCTTCCTAGAAGTAGCTAGTTGTCATGCCAATGGAGCCATCACAAAGGTAATTTTTAGTAATCACACCAAATATCTGTGTGCACAGTCAACGAATTGCTTTTAACGTTAGGAGGAATATTGTTTTCTGAAATGCTGTCAAACTGTGTCGTTAACGAGTTACTAGTTAACCTAATTATTTCCTATATTCGTTCCCTTTTACTATTGAAGGAACATATGATACGTGAAAACGCAAGTTTGCATTTTTCGTAGTGTGGTTTCAACCTTAACCTTAAAAGATGTCTAATTCTGTGCGATGCAAGAGCTTGTTCGCCCTTATTTTCCACCAGGTTCGGTCACAGACGTTAGTTTCATCCTCCATTGTTGCTATAATTGACACGTAAAGTGCCTTAGAAGGATTTTTAATGTGAAACTTAATTTTTGATAAAGGGGAAATTAAAAATAATATAAATGACTTAATTACAGGCAGAATTATAGACTCTGAAATTGTGAATATAAAAGAGTTCCTATTAAATATTTGTAAACAACACTTTGTAAATTGTGTAGGAGAAAATGACACAAATTCTCCACAGTAACAAAACCATACCAAAGGTATAAATAATCCTTCACTGCGTAGTACGTAATCCTGTTTCTTTATAACGTTTGATTACATTCGAACCAATGTCCTCCGACTTGCTACTCTTCTTTGTCGATGAATGTACCTTGTAGCCTCGAGGTGTAGCTCAGCAATCGTTCAAAATCACAAAGGTTCGGAGGTCGTTGTTTTGAATCCGGTCTCGTGACATTACCATATTATTAGCTACATTTATTAAAACCATTTCTCGTTTCAAGTACAGTACGCTTTAGTTTTTTCTGGAAGGTAAAGCGAACGAAGTCTACATATGTTATAGTTCTGTTTTGTTGCCCTAAACTGCTGAAGTTGATCTGTGCAGGCAGGCGATGGTGTTCAAACTGTAATCTTAGCGTGGAATAAGTTTTTTTTCGGTTTGTAAGTGGGATTCGTCAAGTTCCTTACCTGAAACGGTTAACTCACGCTTTTGCAGCATTAAATGGTGAACTTGACTGTGCATCGTCATGTTTAGTATTGTATGTAGCACGTACAGGTCTTTATTGCAAAAGCTGCACTTCTAGCACTGTTTTTCCCTAAAATTTGTTAAAGGAATCTTTTGTTCGTAAAAGATCATTCATAGAAAACCTTTAACGAAGCCGTGGTAAAGTGCACTAATTGTACGAAACGAACATATATACCAAAATACAAAATGCCGTAGGGCTAATTTAAGGCTAAATTTTTTTGCGACTAGAAATTGGAGCAATACCGTCAGTGATGAACTGTTATAAACTGATATAACAAATAGATGAGTCATTAATTAGTTAACATTGCAGAACGGTAGAATTGAATTATAGAATTATTTCTTTACAGGTGCACAATGGTGCGTGCGAAGAAGATAGGGTGAAACGTCAAGCTGACGATGAATGCTCCAAGTACGCCCACCTAAACATCTGCACCCTGGAGTACGCACCAGTCTGCGCTAGCAACGGTGAAACATACCCGAACCTTTGCGGTATGTGCACTTACATGTACCAGCAGCAAAAAGAGGGCAACAATGTCGTTCTCACGGTGGAACACAGAGGACCATGCAAAGAGCCAAGAGGTATGATGGCCGATTTCTGCACAGAAAGGGACACAACTGGAGTCTGCACACGGGAATACGATCCCATCTGCGGTTCTGACGGCAAGACATACGGCAACAGATGCACCTTCTGCTTCTCTCAGTACAGCAAGCAACAGAATGGAGAAGATCTGACCATGCAGTACGAAGGAGAATGCAGAAATAAGCGCAATGCTTTCGACACCACCATTGAATGTCTGCCCAGAATGAAGAAAGGCATCTGCACCATGGAATACTTCCCAGTCTGTGGTTCTGATGGCAAGACATACGGCAACAAATGCACCTTCTGCTACGGCAAATACCAAAAGGAAGAAAATGGCGAAACCCTTTCCGTCGATCACTTTGGGGAATGCCAGGAAAAGCGTGCTGACGATGATGAATGCCCCGAGAACTCTCACAGTGGAATCTGCACTGACGATTACCGCCCAGTCTGTGGCAGTGATGGAAAGACCTATGCAAACAAATGCATGTACTGCTTTGCCAAGTACCAGAGTGGAAAAGATATGACCATCGACCATGAAGGAGAATGCGCCGTCATCAACAAACGATCTGCCGATGACATCCAATGCCTAGAGCGCTACAACACTGGCGCTTGCACCAGGGAATATTTCCCAGTCTGCGGCAGTGATGGCAAGACCTATGGCAACAAGTGCACCTTCTGTTACGCCAAGCACCAGAAGCAAGAGAATGGTGACGAGCTTTCCGTAGACCACTTCGGAGAATGCGCCATCATTAACAAGCGATCTGCCGATGACATCCAATGCCTAGAGCGTTACAACACTGGCGTTTGCACCAGAGAGTATTTCCCAGTCTGCGGCACTGATGGCAAGACCTATGGCAACAAGTGCACCTTCTGTTACGCCAAGCACCAGAAGCAACAGAATGGTGACGAGCTTTCCGTAGACCACTTCGGAAGATGCGCCATCATCAACAAGCGATCTGCCGATGACATCCAGTGCCTAGAGCGTTACAACACTGGCGTTTGCACCAGAGAGTATTTCCCAGTCTGCGGCACTGATGGCAAGACCTATGGCAACAAGTGCACCTTCTGTTACGCCAAGCACCAGAAGCAGCAGAATGGAGATGAGCTTTCCGTTGACCACTTGGGAAAATGTACCGCCAATATCGCCCGTCAGGAAGAATGCCCCGAATCCAGCAAACACGGAATCTGCACCCTCGAGTATGCCCCAGTTTGCGGAAACAATGGCCAGACCTACGCCAACGAATGCGAGTTGTGTGCTGATATGTACAGAAGACAGCAACAAGGAGAGAACATCCACATTCACGTTGAACATACAGGTAAATAAATAGCTTCTCCTAGGCCCTAAGAATCTAAACGAGTGCTTATCCTGCATTAAACAGCAAAGTCTAGTCTACCACCAGCTTTTCATTGGTTTAATTAGGTACTGATTAGAGGAAATTTACCAGTCAGTTAGCACGTACACAAGCTACACTAACATGAAAAACAAAAGATAATACACTTGCCCTGAATGGGACTCGAACGCAGGACGTACTGTGTACTGTGTGTCCTGACACAAGACAAACTATTGGGGCAGCACGGTGTTTTCATTAATTAGAAATGTAGTTTAGAGTTCGAAGGTGATCATTTCCCCTTCTCGTTATAACCAACTTTCTTTCTTTCTCAGAACACTGTTTGTTCTCACAAGGCAATTCAATAATGTTAATCTTCTGCTTCGTTTTACCTTTTATTTACCTTATTTATTTACCGATTATGGGAGTTTCGAAATCTTAGACACTGCACTTTGTCAGTGTCGTCTTCGAATGATGAGACATCGGATTCTGCTTACTGTTTGAGCATCCAAACTACTAAAAACGTAAGCTCAAAATCAAAGTTCGACAGTTAACACGAGCTACAGAAATTATAATATTACTCTTTTAATGCAATCATTTAATTTACACCTTATTGACTTTTCTTTCTAAAATTATTTGTTCGCATTCAAGCTGCCACAGTAAAAGTTAACTATGAACAAAACCAAATCGATTAAAAAATATATCCTAATTTATAGGTGACTTGGAAGTACCTATAACTAATTTGCAAATATATTATTTTTTTCTCTCTTGCTCATTAATTATTTACGCATTGCTGAATTTAATTTATTATAAATCCTTGCATAAAATATATTTTACTTTTCAATAACAAATACTTTCGTTTTTGTTTTTCAGGTGTATGCTGAGGCTGCAATGAAGCCAAGGAGTTAGACAACTAGGAAAGAAGATAACGGAAGATCAGTTATCTACGACCAAGAACTTTCAATTTTTAAAAAAAAAGTCTTTTCTCCTAAAAAAAAAAAGCGCCAATACAATTCAATCTCAGTATCTGCATTTTGTTTGTTGTAATAAACATGTTGGCTCTTAATAAGTTTGATTGTCTTTATTTTGTTTTGGGAGAGTTCAAAACAGATTTAGTGTTTACTGGAGATTTACTAGAAATTTTGTCTTTATCAACTTGCTAATTAGATATATCTGCTCTGTTTAATATTAACAGCAAGTATTGGTGGGTATGGGGAGAGACAGGTTATATCTAGACTTGTTTTTTTCTCATGTATTACGGGAAATTGAATGACAGTTTATTGCATATTGACTCGAAGTTTGTTATGTCAAACTTGTATGAGTCGACAATATTCAATATTTCATATATTTCTACAATATTTCACATAATTGAAAAAAGGAACTTAAATAATAATACTAGTATGGTGAGAAAGTATAAGGCAATAACGTAAACACAAGCAAGTCCATATTAAAGACAGAGTGGGCCAAAGATATTGTAAATTGATAACCACATCAAAAAAGGTACAAAGTTTTATGTGAAAGGAGAAGAAAAAGTGAAGGTTCATCTTTAAAGATTTTTACAAGTATTTTGACAATTCACAAGATAGCACTACACATAACTAATAATACGCTGCGTTTGGAGCCTTTTGAGTTAAATGTGAGCTGGGTTTTATATTAACATGAATATGTGGTTACAACTCCCTGTAATTGTTTCGAAAAAACTCGCGAATCCAATCTATCTTTTATCCGAAATAGTCGACCCTAATTTCGAACATGATTCTGGATTGAATGGTTCACCTTTTCACGCCCTCCACTAAATCGACCTAATATTGATAAGCGAGTTCACCCTAATAATGATCTAATTGTATTTGTAAATCGAGAAGGGGGTTATGTTGAAAAGGATATATCATCATTTCCGTTAAAATAATATGGCCTATTATTTTGTAAGATCTTGTAATTAGGCTATCTTGTAAAATAATGATTCACAATTAGGCCTACGTTCGTGAGTAGTGTTTTTTTTTTTGTTTTTTTTGTATTTTATTTGCATTAGGAATACTGCTGGAAGTGAGTGATCGATAAAATACCAATTAGGTGAAGCCAAAAGCACTACCACACATTGGTTTATATCAAAAGAAACATGAAGAAACATCACTCGATGTTTCGCTGACGGAATTAGGCGAATTTTTTCAAGAGGACGAGAATACAGTTCAAAGTATGTGACAGTCGGCGTGAACTACTATTTGAACACACGCTGACTGTCACATACTTGAACTATATTCTCACCCTCTTGAAAAACTTGGCGCAATTAGCGAGCAAAACATCGAGTGTTATTTTAATCAACTTTTTTGTGTCATTAACCAATATATTATGCAAGTGATCTGTTTTGGCTTCATCTAATAGACATTGCATTTGTTAGGCACCTAAATCAAACCAGGCAAAAAAGGTGAAGTCTGTACCTAGGGCAGAATGATAAAAAAAAAAAAAAGAGTAGAACCCTGGCGCCCTCCAGATATGATTTTTTGAACTGGTAATTCTTTCCCTAGCAGTTCCATGGGGAATTTCTGCAATCCCAAATTCGCCTAATCCTATTCATCCAATTATTAACAGAGACTAATGGTTCAAACCTCTCTTATTGAGTTAAGAAACCTTTGGCAGGTTTTAAGGTTATAAGGGAGGGAATGAATGATGTTGCCACCGCTTTTGGCTTCATCTAATTGGTATTTTATCGACCACTCACTTCCAACAATATTCCAGCAATATTATACGTAAATAAAATATAAAAAATAAAATAGCATCATAGTGCTAACCAGTAACCAGTGAGTCGTACGGCAAAAAAGGTGGGTTGCGTTAGGCGTTACAGTTCAGTTCTGGATAGTGTTCCGGTTAAACTTCCAGTTTTCTGAGCAAATAGGAATTGTGGTTCGATTCAATCCGGTTTTCACTGGTTCAAAACCGGTTCACAAACTGGTTTTCGATTTTTGGTAATTATTTTAAAAGTCATTGGCAGGCGAACATGATATTTTGATCAAATATAACACAAAGTTGCTTAGAAAATTTAAACGCTTATTGAAGTTGACGTTTCAACTATTGAATTAAAGAATTTTATTTCTTTAATAGATTAAAGAAAAAAATACTAACTCATGGGAAGGACGTGAAACTGCTTTCTTACATTCGTGTATGAAAAACGATCGTAAGACAAATTACATCACATTCTTTTCATGCTACATTCGTAACCAGTTCTATGTAACCTGAAGTAATTAGTTAATTTCAATTTGTGTCGATTGTGGTAACTCATGATGATTGATGAATTCATTACACGTAAAACAAATGGAAACAAATCAAATTATATATCTGTTTACATTACGGTCCGAAATAACTTAACCTTAAATAACAGCAGTCTGATTAAAGTAAATCAAATCGCCATAAGGTAGGCTGACTTGCATTAAGATCAGCTTCTCTGTGGTGATGCTATTTTGACTTTTTTGATTTTCAAACAGTTTTTTTCAAACTGATGAAAAACTTTACCACTGCTGCTAAGAGTACAGTAATGATCAAGTTTTTCATTTACCATTTGAACTAATTCTAGGTGGAATTAGCTTGGCGGTTGTTCGTTGTTGGTATAGTGATCTTCTGTCCAAGGTGAACACGTTTTGATCAGTACGTGGGTTAGGCTTGGTACGCTATGTAGAAAACTTGGTGGCAGCCACTTTTATTTTGATATCATTACTCTAAAATGGCTATAACTTGGCGGGTTCTTTCAACCTTGTGGGTTTTGTTTCTGATGATTATTTACGTAAGGCCTACAACGTAATTTTAAATGAAAATTAAACACCTTTGTAATAAATATTTTTTCTGGGAGAGCGAATATCCGGTGATGAATTTAGTGTAACAACACATTAAAAAAAAAAAGCTGCGCCGAAAAAAAGCCTCCAAAAAGCCCCCATCTGGTATATTCAGTATATTTTACTAAATATACCAGATGACGTGAACTCCGATTACTGGATTCTACTTCCCGTCTTGGCACCCGCAACCGTTTTTTCTGTGAGAGAATCACCAGCTTTTGGGATGCTCTCTCTACAAAATTCCTGTTCTGCTCAAAGTCTTTAAATGTCGTTTCGACACTCGGTTTTCTGTTTTATTAATATTGGGTTCTGGCTTAAGTAGGTCCCATAATTTCCAGATTGGATAGTTCCTTGTTCTTTTTCTGTTTTCAGAACTAAATTGTAACGTAATTTAGATTACGATTGCTTTTTAGTCTTCTGTACAGCCGTACCGGCTGAGAAGACCATTGCAACGACTTTGTCCGTCCGTCCGTCTATCGCCTTTTTCAACTTCGCAACGATACCAGATATTGACGACCACTGTTTACAACGTTGTCAAGGACCGCGGTAGCTTCAGCATGAAATTCCATGTTAAACGTCAAACTTTAAACTCGTATAGTTTCGCCCAGAATTGACATAGACCAACGAAATTCGGTATTTGGGGTCGTGTCATAACTATTTCACCGCATTAAAAATTTTAATGACAACAATCGAACCGTTCGGCGTCCACAGCATGGCCATTTCTTGTTGTTGTTGTTGTTCTTGTTCTTGGGACTCTTTGCCCTCACCTAGAGAGCGAACCGCTGAACCGATTTTCAAGTTCTATAGCTTAAAACGTAGGTCTGGACAAGGCCTAGAGCCATTCTCAAGGTATTTTAATGTAACTACGATATTCTTGACACGGAAAGCCAAATGGGCTAGAACTTTTGCTCCCACATAGAGATCGAACCAATGAACCGATTTTCAATTTGTACAGCTTAAAATGTAGGTATTAACATCTAGCAGGATCTTTTGAACAAGATTTTGATGGTACTGCAGTATTCATGTCAGCAGAGCAATTATTATTGTAGAGCACTGGGCAGAGACCATTAATTGAAGTGACAAATTTTCGCAAATCGAGCTAAAAACATGAAATTTGTTTGAGAAGTCTTTCTTAACAGTAAAAACAGAACGAGCCATTGGCTCCACATGAAATACCCCTAAGTGCCTCCCCCCCCCGTGCCCCCCCCCCCCCCCAGTGCCCTCTCCCAGCGGCTTGGGCAACAAATTCTTACAGATCAAGCTAAAAACGTGAAATTTGGTACACAAGTCATTCTTAGCAGCATAATTCGAATCAACCATGGAACACTCAAAAAATACACTCAAAGGGGCCCCAGCGCCCCTACCTGTGCCCCCTCACTGAGCGTTGACCCACACATTTTACAAATCCTACTAAAAGCTTGATATTTGGTGCACAAGTCATTCTTAGCAGTACACATCAAACCAGCCATGGAACCCCCCCCCCCCATGGAAAATCTCCAAAGCTCCCCTCCCCCCACGGAGCCTTACCCCCCCCCCCTTCCCTGCGGCTTCACCAAGAAATTATTGCAGATCGAGCTAAAAACATCAAATTTGGTACACAAGTCATTGTCAGCAGTGGAAATCAAACTAGCTATGGAACTTACGTGAAATCCTCCAAAGCCCCTCAGTGCTTCCCACTCCATGAGGTTTATATCCAAAAAATTCTTGTTGATCGAACCGAAAGAATGCATTTTGGTACCAATCATTCCTAGCAGTAGAAATTGAACAAGCCATGGATCCCCATGAAATACCATCAAAGCCTCCCCAGAAACATGGTGTCGGTGGCCCCATCCTTGAATGGATTCGCAGTTTTCTTAGCAGTAGAACACAGCGAGTTCGGGTTGACGATGTGTTATCCAAGCCAATTGAAGTGATTAGCGGTATGCCACAGGGTAGCGTTCTGGGCCCATTACTATTTGTTATTTTCATTGATACCCTACCGAAGGAGGTTGTTGACTGCTTCATTCATTTATTTGGTGATGATTCTAAGCTGTCACGCCTCATTACTTGTAAAGAGCATTCAAATTCTCTACAGTCTGTCCTGGATGCCATCCACCGATGGTCGGTTAACTGGCAGTTACCTTTGGCGCCTGACAAATGTGCTGCACTGTTGATCCGCAGCAAGCTCCCTGTGAATTATCATCTTGGTGGTGTGAATGTAGCTACTGTTAGTCAGCATCGTGATCTTGGTATCCTTGTAACGGATAACCTTAGTTTTTCTAATCATTGCGCTGTGGTTGCAGCCCGGGGCCATCAGCAGGCCTACACTGTCCGCAAATGTTTTTCCCATTGTGATGCACTTACTCTGACTTATGTTTTTAAGACCTTACGTACGGCCTATTGTTGAGTACAACTCAGCTGTTTGGTCTCCTTACTTGGTCCAAGATATCAGGAGGATTGAAAATGTCCAGCGTAAATTTACACGGATTCTGCCTGGCATGCGGGGCAGGTCATATGCTGAGCGGTTGGAGTACTTATCTTTGGAGAGTCTCCAATTTTGACGCAATCTAGTCGATCTTCATACTTGCTACAGGCTTGTTCGCGAGTGCTCGTATCAAGGGGAGGGACCACCTTTGATTACCACGAAGCCTAACTTGCGCACTCGTGGCCATCAGTGGCGTTTTGACTGGAAGAAGGCCTCTTTGAACTGGATAGGCATCATTTTTTTTCTTTTTGCGCGCTGGGCGGGCATGGAATAAACTCCCACCTCAGGTTGTCGGATCCGATAACTTAGTGATTTTTAAAAATATGCTTGCTAAGCATTGTGCTGTAGATAAATATAAATATTTGTAATTTTATCCTTTTTTTTTTCTGACGTGACTTCTGTACGGTGGTCGAGAATAGTTATATTTTTTGTCTTTTTTTTATATTCGGTAATGTGGAGATGCCATTGCTACATTACTATTTTATGGAGTAATATAAGTGGCTGGGTTCCTGGTGCTTTTACTTCCATCCTAATACATTTGTATATTAGGTAAACTTACTATTATTATGCGTGGTAGTAGTAGAAAAAAAATGGAACTACATACGGAGTCCCATGAGATACACCTACCCCAAGTGCTCCCTGTGTCCTCTCCATGAGATTGATAATCAAGAAATTTTAGTTCGATTTGTACTGCTAAGAATGACTTGTGTTCCAATTCACGATTTGCGCGATTTGCAAGAATTTGTTGGACAATAACTTCATACAGGTGAGTGTAGTAGGTAGACAGAAAGGGGCCTTAGGGGGTATCTCGAGAGATTCCATAGCTAGCTCAATGCTAAAAATTGGCTTGTGTATCAAATTACATGGATTTTAGTTCATGATTAGCCCAAATTCTGGATCGTAACAGCTGTAGCTGTAGATCGAACCAATGAACCGATGCTCAAGTTTTATAGCTTAAAACATAGGTATGAAGAAAGCCTTTTGAACACTATTTTAATGTGACTAAAATTGTTTTTGTTCTTCTTGTTGGAGAAATTTTGCTCTCACCTACAGGTCGAACCAAAAAACCGATTTTCAATTGTTATAACTCTTAAAATTGAGTGTTTAAAAGGCTCTCTCATAACAGTTATTTTAAGGTGATAACAGTATTCTTTTCTGTGTCATTCTAGCTGAAACAAGAAAAAAAATAATGGATATTAGTATTAAAAAACGCTTAAACGTACGCTACGGATATAAGCCTTAAAAAACTTAAAGCTCTTAAGGAACAGATATTAGAAAAAGACTTGTAAGCCATCAGCGTCGCACTAATACGTGTAAAAAAAGCTCCGGCTTGTTTTTTGGGTCGCTGAAGATTCTTTTACATGTATTAGTTGCGACGCTGATGGCTTACATGTCTTTTTCAAATATCTGTTCCTTTAGGGCTTTAAGTTTTTTAAGGCTTACATCCGTATTGTACGCTTAAGCGTTTTTTAATACTAATAGATTTAGTGTCAAAAGTTAGTAAAAAAAACATGGCAAATTAAAACATCATTACTTCCTTATAGCTAATAGACTTCTTCGACGTAACTAAATTAAATAATAAAATTTGATCGTCGAATTGAAATCCTAAGGAGAACACTGCAGCCGTAAAACGAAAAGCATTGTAGTTTCGTTTAAAATAGTCTCGTCGCACTGTTGCATGAATGAATGGGGTTGCCATCGAACCAGATTCTCCATTAGGCCTATCTGCTATTTACGAAATTAAAATTACAGTGTAAAACATTAGGCCTAAAAAATGAAAATTAGGACTAAAATTACGTTACCACGGCAACGTCAAGTTGCTAAGAGTAGCTCATGGGTTCATCAACAGATTCTCTCCCGTAACTTCCCTATACTACCACTGATCTAGATGGCTACGTTGCGCATTACGTTTAACACTGTAATGCCCGAAGGCGCACCGTGTTGCAAAACTTAATAGGCGGTACTATACGAATCAAATCTCCGTTAGCTGCTACGACGAAATTAAAACTCCAGGTTAGAATCAGGCCTAAATGTTGACAAATACACCTAAAATCTAAAATAAGTTTAACAGCTAACACATTTTTAACCGGCAGTGCTGATGGTTACTGCTTTTAGATTATATAATAGCGATGTCTGTTGCAATGCGTGACAGAGGTGTGCGCCTCACCATTGGTATAGTAGCAGAACTGTACAGAAGACCGGATGCGACTAGGTAGTCGCTGTAGCCACTTGTTTTGTTATAGGCGAATGTATCACTAACACAATTAATAATAGCTTCGGGATGTGTGTTACATGGGAGTAGTTAAGGGTACTATTTTAGCACCTTAATATGGCGTTGTGTACGGTTCCTAACAGAAATCAATGCTACACTTCGGTGTACAAACCATTTTCGTAACTAATTCAGTGCTATTCGAGATTTCAGTCTGTAACAGTTCCAATGCAATTCGTGTTTGAAGATTTCAAAATTTTTCCCGTAACAGATTTCAATGCTGAGCGCGAGCCTACCATGACGTTGTTGTGTGCAGATTAGTATTAGAGTATGGAGATGTTGTGCGCGCGATAGCATGGGCTAACTCTTCCTAATGCTAGAAGATTTCAATGCATGGCGTTGTTGTGTGCAGATTAGTATTGGAGTATGGAGTTGTTGTGCGCGCGCTACCATGGGATGACCCAATGCTACAAGATTTCAATGCATGACGCTGTTGTGTGCAGATTAGTATTGGAGTATAGAGTTGTTGTGCGCGGGCCTAGCATGGCATAACTCTTCCCAACGTTATTTCATTTAGTATGACCATGCTATGCGATAGCATTGTCGTCATCTTCGTCTGTACTTTCGGGGGCTGAAAGAGAAAAACCTTTAGTTCTGCCTTCATCCTGAAAGAGAAAGCTTTTGACGGTTCATTTGCTCGATAGTTAGTAACACTTTCAATGTTAAAATACTTTCAACACTTTGAAGTCCTGAAAGAGAAAGCTTTTGGCGGTTCATTTGAACGATAGTTATGTCTTGTTTGCAATATCATGTTTGGTGATCGTGATATAAGGGTTTTTTGATACCGGTTTGGACGGCGGTTACCTCTATGGGAGTTTGTTTTTGAGAATGGTATTATGGAGGTTTTAGAAGCCGACGGGAAGGTTTTTGCATGTTTGGTGATCGTGATATAAGGGGGTTTTCTTACCCCCCCCCCCCCCCATTTTAGCGGCGGTCACCTACTATTCTCTATGGGAGAGTTTGACAGTTTGTTTTCGAGAATGCCATTATGACGAAAAAGTCTCTTTGGTCGAAGGGTCTTCGCACGAAAGGGGTATAGAGCGAGGGGGAGAGTTAGTTCTCCTTTTTATCACAGGTTTCTACCAAAGGTAGATCTGCGGAGAAGGGAAACCTCTTTTGGAGATAACCCTCTCAACGCGCGCGCGCGAAAAGGACGTTGGCTCAGAGTTCCCAGGCTCCTAGTCGAACCACACTTTTCTCCGCTCTTCCTACGGGAGGACCGTGTAGGATCGAGGAAGATGACAGTGTCCTTACGTGGTTCTTTGTTTTTTTTTTTCATATTTTATTACGAACTGTGTGTAAGTTGGAGTTTTATATCCTCCAACAAAAAACATGCAGCCGGAGTAAGGCCCCAGAACTAGGACAAAAAGCTGGAGTGAGGCTCCAGAACTATAAGTCATTATACAATATTATGGGTATAAAAGCTGGAGTGAGGCTCCAGAATTAAACCCGTTACACAATAACTAAAAAAAAACTCGTCACAAAAGCTGGAAGTTAGGCTCCAGAACTGAATAGTCGTTATATAATATTACGCTTTACCCGTCACAAAAGCTGGAGTAATGCTCCAGAAACTAGATTACGGTTATATAATGCTGAATAAGAGGGAATGGTAAAAAAAAAAAGAGACTTCCCTGACTAGCACTTCTCTCTCTCTCTTCCCCCAGCGAGTAAGGCTTTACACGTCTGTTGGCAGTTGGCGTCAACGAAAGGCTCAGTCGTGTTCAATTTGAAATGTTTCTTTACGAATCTAACGACTCGTCGGTCATTAGCGTCTTTCGTCATGCGATTCAACTTATCTAGAACGCGGTTCATGGACAGTCCGTTAGCCTTATGGTATAGAAAGTAGAGACAATACTGTCCGCATACGACGCTGCAAGGCCCCTGCAAGCTCGTGAGGTTGTAACGTTTGAACATAGAGTTTTTCTTGAGAAAACGCAAAATGTGAATGTTTCGTGGTTTTAACCCGTAACTGTCGAAATAGTCCACGCTCGCTGTCCTTCTGTCGAAATAGACGGCGACCCAGTGACTGCCAGGTTTCGTCGCAGGGTCCAGATTGATGATGTAAGCTTCTCGGGTGGGTGTCTCGGGCAACTGGTCGGAAGCGTACACACCGCCGAAACGAGGGCCGAGCTTGCTGTGTCGTCTGGCCGCACTTCTCAGTTCGTCCGTCTGCATGGTTTTTCTCTCAGTGTTCGTACAGCACGTTCTTGGACTGGTCAATCTCGAGAACGGTTTGATGGACCATGTACATCACCAGGTTGACGGTTTCGACGAGTGCTTGCTTGAACGTCACGTCGACTCTGAGAGCTCCCTGCTTAATAAGGTTGTGGTGGCACTGTCCCTGGCTTTTGTCGGCGGTCAAGTCGAAGGCGTACAGACAATTGCCCAGAGGATAGTCGGCGTATGGGAGACGAGGCGCCGAGTCGGAAGTGAGTTTGTCGAGTGCCTGGAAGAGGGAATAATAGTTTCTCACGTACAAGTCGTCGGTATAATCGGGTTTGTAGGGAATGGCCGGAATCGTTTTTCCATCCACTTGCAAGGTGAGGTAGTTGACGTTATAGTGGTGGAAATTAAACGGGTTTGCGCCGTAAGCACCGTTGAAAGCATTGTTCGAGACAAAACCCAGCAGACAGAACGAGGGTAGGTTTCCGAGCACGACGTTGTCGAGATTGCCTTGTCTCGATCCGGCCGGAATGGTGAAAGTCTTAACCTCCACTCGGCGGATGGGGTACTTGACGGTATTGGTCTTGAGGGCCTCCGCGAAGCCGATGAGTACCGAGGGCGATGGTACGACTCATCGAACGTAGAGGACGGCACTCGTGATGTTGACGCGATAGTCGGCCCCAACTTCCGTACTCATCAGGCAGAAGGCATCCTTGCTTCTGGTGAGTTTCAGCCTCAGGTCGACGTTGTTGAGTAGCAGTCGATCCTGTTGGAAGAGGTCGCAATGGGGTCTGCCGTAGAGATCGACCACCTTGCTGGTTTTGACTCGCCCGTTGCGGTACTTGAAACCGAGGTTCTTCCCAGCGTCCGAGATGTCGGCCTCGTCGAAAGATCCGGGGGTGTCCTTCTTCCACAGCTGGCTCGAAAGATGACTGTTTTCACCGTCACCACCATAAGTCAACAGAGTCTCGAGGTAGCTACGGTAGGCGTACCCGTTGTCGGAATTGGATATTTGTTTGCCACTCACTTCGCAATCGCACTGGGAAAATAGAGAGTGTAGGAGTAGATTCACGGGAGCTACGGCATTAGCAGCGGTCAATGTCGTCGATGTCCCCTTGACAACCTTACATCGGATGTGGAGATAAGACTGGCTCAGGTCCAGCAGGCAGTCGGCGGCACCGGGCACTACGAACTCGATGGGAGCGCTATCACTTAGAGTGGCTAGAGGATGGTAGGCCACCAAGGTATCGTCGTTTACGGTAACCTGCACCGGAGGTACGGAGAACAGTTCCAATTCTTCTTTGGTGCAGGGCACCGAATCTCTGTCCGGCTTCATCAACATGACGACCTCTGAATGAAAGATTTTCGATGCGGAGGGTCTTTATCTAGTCGAAAAAGTCCGCCTTACTTCTCGGAAGACGACGGTGTGAAGGGGCTTTGCGACGTCGTACGAGAGCAACTAGACCACGCCGACGTTTCCCTCCCGACTGGCCTTTCTTTCGACGACAACACTTCTTCCTCTTTCGACCTGTTCCAGACTGCCCTCCCGTCGCCACCGCAACAGCGTCTCGTTTAGCCGCGTCCCACCTATTTCTAGCGGCTTCCTTAAAGGAGGTCCCTCCCTGAACGTCGTCCAAAAGTTTGGAGCCACTTCTCAACGCGTACCTTCCTACTCCGAAAAGAGCGTTTTTAATAAAAGGAACAGCCGACCTGAACACACCACCCAGGAAATCCCCGAAACCCGATCCACGTTGTATGCGCCCGCCAGAAAAGTAAGGGGCCCCACCTATCTGGTTTCTCGAACAATAGTGCCCGATGCATACCCGAGGGTCCAATCCTACGTAGGGGGTCCGCATTTTTGCCTCACGTCCGATCGGTCGCCCCTTCTGGGAATAAATGATGGTCGGGACCTAACGACGACTCATGAAATAGGTAAAAGCAAGTTGAAAGGTTTCTTTTTAGCTGTTGGGTAGTGTTTTTTGAGAAGGGACTTGATCCCGCTTACGAAAAACCCACCCCGTTGCCTCTTAGTCCTCGTTCTCCTTTTAACCCTCCTCTTAACTCCTCTCCTCTTTTTACGAGGCATGCCGATCAGGGACGTCTTCTAAAGTGCAACGTTACGCTAACCTCCCCCGACCTGAATGGTACTTTTTCTCCCAGATCCGTCATTAAATACACTCTTACCGTTTCGAAATCGCGCTTAGCGAGAGGTCGGTAGTAAGGTTTGGTAAAAATCTCGTGCGTTTTACTCACCCCATCTATTCTAACTACTCGAAGCAGAGGAGCCAGAACATCTCCCACTACGGTCTCGTTCACGATATCGCTGTATACAAAAATACTATTCAGAACTTCTTTCAAACCGAGTCCGGCCCTACCCACTTTGAAAGATGTAATAAATTTGTCGGGTCCGTCTGGAGGAAAACCGAGGATCTTGGTCAGTTTTTCGTCGATCAAGAGACCCATTATTTCTACGGAAGTGTTATTCTTGTCGGGGGACAACACTTGGATGGGCATGATGACGGTAGCCACGTTCGTTCCCGGGTTGTAATCAAAATGTGGGTACTGTTCGACATCGATCCTATCTCGCATAAGTTGGTTCAGTTTGGCCACGAGCTCCTCTCCTCTACTGTAATATCCTTTGGGTAGATAGGCGGTCACGGTCGAGAGATGAGAAATGTAGGACAACCACCAACTCCCATCGTTGAATTGATTGTTGATAAACTCTATGGGCACGGGGCCTCCCCCCTTCTTAGGATGGTCTCCCATGAGGATGTCGTAATAACTCTCTTTGAACACGTTGTCTTTTCTCTCCCATCCTAGAAACACGGACAGGTTGTAAGAGAGACACAGTCTCGCCCCCGTATGGAGTTTGTTGACGATGGTGACGAGCCGAGTGCTCTCGTCGTATCGGAACTGGATGACCGGCTGCGCGAGCGTCTTGACTACCCAGTAGTTGAGAAACTTTATACCATTTTGCATCTTGTAATTCATCAGGTCTACCCCCACGATATTGACGTCCTGCGCCAATCTCCTATCCTCAACCTTCAATTTCGCGATCTCATCAACATCGACGGCCGTGGCCGCCGCCGCTTCGGTTTCCGCGAAGGTGTCGATATCGAACCTGGGAAACTTGACGTAGGTGCGCGTCCCTAGCTGGAATTTCAGTTCGATCGAATCCATCACGTTGCTCCAGTTCCTAGTAAACTGCACCTCGGCGAGGCCCACGTCCCAGTCACCCGCCAGGCTCACTCTTTGAGCCAGTTTGGTGGTGTAGTCGTTCAGGGTGTTATTGGGAAACAGGTCCAGACTGGCATTCGCCGGCAGAGTCATGTAGAAAGAATCTCCCTCCATCTTACAGTTTCTTCAAATCTCTGGCGGGGATCCAACGGTTGTGGGAGGCGTCGTAACCCTCGAATTGAACGTAGTACTTTTTCTTGCGTCCTTTCCCCCTCGTTTTCAGGACCTTGTCTACCCGATGGTAGTCCTCGCCTTCGTTTTTAACCACTTTCTGAAGCTCGTGGAGGTAGAATCGTCCTTTGATGATTTCCCCCTCGTAGTCTTTCAGTCTCGCCGTAACCTGCCCCAATCCTCCTTTAGGTACCAGGACGTGGGTTACGAAAAATATCTCTCTAGACCACATGCCTCGGTAAGCTTTGTCGAACTTGCCCTTCGCGATGGATATTCTGACTTTGTCTCCCACGGCCAGAGGGACTCTTTTCTTGACGCCACCGTCCTTCCTAGCCATGGCACGGCCCAACTTCTTCAAGTCACCGCCGTAGATCTTGCGCCACATCCGCTTGTGGTTTTTGTGAGTGACGTCGTTGGGGGCCATTTTCGTTCTGGAGTGTACGCTCTTGTTGTAGGTGTCCACGATCTTTTGAATCACGGGCACGTACTCCAGGGTCCCCTTGGCGGTAAAGTGCTTGTGTAAGAGACTCTTCAAAACGCGCTGAAAACGCTCAATTTTCGATGACTTGACGTCTTCGTTCTCGGTGGTGTAGAACTCGATACCGAGGTCCTCGAAGAGATCCTGAACCCCTCGTGCTCGAAATTCTACACCCTTGTCCGAAGTGAGAAAACTAGGGGTAAAAGGCATGCGCTCAAACATCTTCTCGAAAGCACCGACCATTTCGCCCGCCGACTTTGTCTTCAACATTTCCAGCCAGACCTTGCGACTGAACCCGTCCATACAGGTGAGAATGTACCTGTACGGCTCGTTGTAACGTTTCAGGCTGATCATGTCACTGAGGTCGCATTCCATATGACTACCCACTCCTCCCGTAATGATCTTGTTCCTGGGGAATCTGTATCTGGCCGCTTTGTGGATGGTGTGTGCATCCTGACGCTCCAACCACTCCTCGATGCGATCGAGATCGTATTTCTTTCCGTCCTTCTTGGCTCTGGTCAACAGTTTGGACGCCGTGCCGTAACTGGTGGCTTCGCCCAGATCGCCGTAGTAGATCTTGTTCAGGTATTGCTCCATAGTTTCCAGTCTTGGGGATGTTTGGCCCTGCTACTCCTACGTAGTACGGGTGTGGAATAGACGGGTGTCCTTTTTTTCTTCTCTTCCTTCTTGACCGGCGTTACGGGAGAGAGCCCGGACGGTGACAGAATAGGAGGAGAGAGGCTACCAGACGTCCCACTAAGCAAGGCAGCGGTCGAAGCGGTGGTTGCGGCTGTTGTAGGGGTAGTAGTAGTAGTGGCGGGGGTGGTGGTGGTGGCCGCCGCCGCCGCCGGGACGGCCGACTTGATTCTAAACTGTTGTACGAAAGCGTCCTTCTCTTGCTCCAATTGTCCTATGAACTTCGCCTTGTAGTCGTGGGGAAGACTGTCGTTTTTCAGGATAGCGTCGATCTGAGCTTGTATGGCGACCAGTTTACCGTAGAGAGCTCCTTCGGGCTGGTATTGAAACCCGTGAGGCTGAGCGGCCAACGCCAGTGTGGCGTTCTCCATCGGCGGACGACTCATTTTATATTCGTCTTCGGGCAGGAGCACCATCCTCCGTAGCAGACTCATTTTCTTTCTTTCCTCCTCCTCCTCCTCTTAGGACTTGTTGAACAATCCCCCCAAGAGGGATAATGCCGCTGGGACGAGGAATTGGATGAACCCTCCCGATTGTACCAGAGCCCTCTTTCTAGCTTTAAACGACGCTTTCTTGGAGCCGATGAGTCTGATTTGTTTCTTGTATCTTTTCAACTTGGTCCTGGCTGTCGTACTGACGGGGAGTCGATTGTTGAGAAGGTTCAAGGCAATTTCGGACAGGCAGTCGATTTGAGACTTGTCGGCGTTTTTCAGTAAAGCCGCTCGCTGTCGTTTGTTGATCTTGCACAACGTCTGTAGCAGAGCGCTGTGCTTGCGTACCCTTTCCATCTCGCGTCCTCAGAGGGAATAAACGATGCAGGGTGCTTCGTCGGGAAATATACTCGTCCTGAGTCTCGTAGTGTCGTGGGACTTGGAGTGCAGGTCCACCAACAGGTATCCGAAATCCTTTAGACCAATGGCGTTCTCGTAGGCCTCCATAAATCGTTTGGTCTTGCCGGGGTAGACTTGCGAAGCGAAAGTGGTTATCTGGCGCTTGTCTCTGAGGTTGCGCAGCAGGACGTAATACTGACTGTTGAGAGCTATCGTCCGCTGGTTCCTGCCCTGACAGTACAGATTCTGCGTCAAGTAACAGATGCTGAACTTGTTGTGGTGTCCGAAACGAGTGAACCAGTCGGACATGTCGCAACCCGCGTTGCTCACATTCTGCATCTGGTCGTCCAACACTAGCAATTTCTCTACCGAGCCGTCGTAACGTTCGGGTGGCATGGGAAGTCCCTTGTGAAATCGAATCTTGTCCCTGTACTTCTCCATCCACGACTGGTAATTGTTGTAACACCAATGGATTTGCTCGATTTTAGTATCCGTCATCTCGTCCAAATGGTCGATGAGTTTCAGAGTCCAGCTCGTTTTGCCCGAAGAAGTGGGGCCGGAAACGATAGCGTTGAACGGCGTTCTAAAGTGTCGAAAACCTTCTACGACGATGGCCATTGCGATAGGAAAGGAAGACAGAGTGAGAGTGTGAGAGTGTGAGTGTGAGAAAGAGAGAGAGTGAAAAGAGTGTCGAGAGAATGGATCGAGGACCTCGGCCCGAATGAGCTACCTTACCCACCCCCGT
>JAHWFP010177665.1:0-23835 GCA_023313725.1 Lithobius niger
CAAAACGGCCGCAAGTAATTGATAGAGCACATATCCGTTTTCATTGTCGGTCGCTCGCCCTTTTTCTTTGCTACCGTGGGAAGAATGAGCCCGCTCGCCCTCTTGCTGATTGTTGAAGCTCGCCCTTTTTCTTTGCTACCGTGGGAACAATGAGCCCGCTCGCCCTCTTGCTGATTGTTGAAGCTTCGTTTGTTTAATCCTCCCTAACAATGCCTCCAATGCCTATTTATTTATTTCAGGTCTACAAAAGCGTATTTATTATTTCACATGCACAAAGGCGTATTTATTTATTTCACAAACAAACGCGTATTTCAACCATTTTTGCAGGAACGAATCATATGTAATGTAAGTGTATGGACTCGGGAACAAGGGATACGCTGAATGAGGGAGTGAAGCAAACGAAAAACACCCTTTTCTAGCCAGGGTACGTAAAAACACATAGACGGCATACACGCATTCCGTAACAAACACATGAGGAAGGAAATCGTCCCAGTGTTTTTAACGGTGCATCAAACACCACCCGTGCATAGCACGGGCTTCAGCTAGTTGAAGATATACGGTCACGCAGTGCTCTACTTCTCAATGAAACGATGGAAATTGGGATCAGGAAATGAGTAGGCTGATTGTTTAATTCCTTGTAGTCTCTTGAGCTGCGGAGATTGCATTCTGATCTTTGTCTCACTTTCTCCATTTTGCGTGGTCTGGTTGACCTTAATCCTGTGCTTTTTTTTGTGGTCCGCGGTAATGGGTTTGCCAGGGGGCCATTATCTCAAGCTTACTGTATTGCCTTTTAAAAGGGATTGTAGAAGGTATTTCTTTTCTAATCACGTGGTCCGCCCTCCGAACCGACAACATGCAGGCAAACAAACAGACGAGACAAACAGAGCGAGAAAATACGCACTTGCTCACTTCACTCGCTGAGCCAATTACGACACTAACTCCAATTTCAAAAAGGCATAAGACTATAACTATAAATAAGTTTAATTAGCGTCTCTGAGTTTTATTTAGCCTTATGGGAAAGAACGTAGCCCTACCTTCTGTTGTATACGTGAAACCACATAAAAATTAATAATACGGTTTCAGAAATATTTGGAACAGAAAACCTTCAAACATTAGAGTGTTACTATACATCGGACAGCCCCGATGGAAATATACCTAGAAAAATTGTCCATTTCGCGTCCTGGTGCCATGGATTCGCCTGTGAGTACGACACAACTCCAAAGTCACTGCTTAAAAATTTACTGTAAGCTTTTGTCTGGAATTTTCAGACAAAACTAATTATATCTACCTAATTAAATGGCTATTACCTATAGGTGTACTTTACAGATGATATCGTTGCGTATCACCACAATTATATTACTATTATAATTAAAGAAGAGTGAAGTACGCTCCTAGTTTAAGAAAATATTTGTTAGTGATATCAACTATAGATACACTCAACGACACCTCACAATATTTTGACCTTTATTATCGTTCAGTGGGTATCTCCCAATTCATCTTTTGGCGATCCTGTGCATTTTGGAAATTTGTTTTTTTGTTTTTGTTGTTGTTTGTTTTTTTGTTTTTGAGCTTGTAATATTAAGAGCAATTGTTTAGCGCCTAGTGGGGGAAATCGGCCCTTTAATCACTTACTCCTGCGTTGAGTCTTTAAGAAATAAAATTTTGCTAGTGGTGTTGCTGGTGTTGGATGCACCGTTTGCACTGTATGCACCGTTTTAAAAATAAGCACACTGAAGCATCGTTGCATAAAACAATTTTTCGCTGTCTAATAATGCTACTTCAATGCTGAAGTACGTTCTACGCACGGGTGTTATTGGATACACCACTTTCATAAATTATGTGTTGCTTTTGTGAGGCAATGCATAGTCAAATTAAGCTTCTTTGAAACCCTTTTTGGTTGGTTATGCTTAGAGTCGTCTAGCTGGTTCCCACATGTGCGAGCAAAATACTTTACTGGGCAGCATTGCTGCGCCCTTTCCTCTCGCGACACAGCATCGTGATAAATCTATAAGTTGGAAACCCCTCTTTATAACCTTTCATACCTTGTGACTGGAAGTAAGAGTCTTCTGCGGGTCAGTGGTTTATTACAAGTTGGCACGGGCTTGCCTGACTTCGCGCAGATGACTGAACAAGGCACTTTTGGAGTGTAATTTTGGACGTCTTTCCTGAATAGGGGCTTGAACCGAATTAAACATTCCAAAACCGTTGCCATGCCACCAGCAGTTACCACGAGGCCAACCTACAAAACTCACAACATCATATAGTATTGTTTTACAAATAATATGTATTCTTTATAAGCGCCGCAAGGTTTTTAAAAAAAACAACGCTGGAAAACAAGAGGTTACCGTCCTGAAACATTCTCAAAGGTCCACTGATGAACAGTTCAATGGCCTAAGTGGTGGGGTATTGCTGGTATGAGGTTTTTAAGTTGAACGTTTCGAAATATACCAAATTAGTCTTGGAACTGTAAGCAGAAGTTCCCAGGGAGGGGGGTGGGTGGAAGGAGTTAATTGCTGACTCCATTCACCGTTGGAGTTGGAATCATAAAAAGGAAAAAAAAGAATGTAAACCCCATTAAGACTTTAGTACAACGTGTGTTTGGTTGAATCGGAGAAGAGCCTGGACGTTGGGATTTTCCTGTGAAAGAAAAAACCGAAACAGGGGTGCTTTAATGCTAAAGGCAATATTGGCCACTTGTATGACCTTATCAACTATGAACAGCAAATGACTGTTTTACAACAATAGAATTGATTATACATGGTGCTGACGAAAGGTTTGTTTTGCCAAACAAAATAATTTTTTTATACAATGTCTCAAATGTATAAAATGTCTCAAATAATTTTTTTGTCTAAAATTCCCCAATAGTATACCCATGGTTCTGAGTCGGTCTGGACGTAGCTACTGCGACCTCGCTTGTAACCTTCGATCTCCCGCTAAATGGGTGAAATCTAGGCTGATTATTTCGGAGCAAGTGGAAGGATCACAGGAAAAAGGATCCGAACTCATCATACGGCTTTCTGCCTCCCGTATTCCTCTTTTCGAAGTACTACGATCACGGAAAGCTACGCTCACACTTGCATACCACCTTAGTGTTTACGTAGGTCTGACTGCACATTGAGCCAACTCCTATAAAAAAGAGTCAACCGGCCGGTAACTCACTCGATAGTAAGAACCATCTAACCTAACGGTTAAGGACAACCGACGTCTTATCCACGTGGGCCTTTCATAACCCTGCCTAAACTTCGACCATTTTCATCAACCTTGTCTGTTCGGGAATACCTCTGGAAATAACTTTAACGTAAGACAGTCATAAACACAAACGTATAAAGGAAGTAAAATTCCTATGAAATGCAAGTAGAATGTGATACTGTTAATCGTCCTCAATTGTTAAATAAATTAGACCTTTGTGAAATTAGAGGGCTTACAGACTCTTGGTTGACGGACTACCTAGCTAATCGAATTCAAGTCAATAACACTGATACTCACATTAGTGATAGTGCACGAGGATTCGTTTTACGACCATTACTCTTTCTAATCTGTAAAAGAGATGGCTGAAATCAACTATAAACTTGTTACAGTTAAAAGGCACAATCTGCTAGTGAGCCGCCTTCAATTTCAATCTACCCCAAAACAAAACTTGTTGAGGATTCCCGCCAAGCTTTTCGGCCGTGTGAAGTCGTGATATCAAACGCCAAGCTCTTTCGTCAAGGTAATCCCGCCGAGTAATAGTTCAAAGGTTAAACGAAATATATGAAAATTGCTTCCTGCGCAATTTTCAATTATTTCATTAAACGTTTGAAGTATTAATCGGTGTAATTATATCGGCCGAAAAGCTTGGTGGGAATCCTTAACAAGTTTTGTTTTGGGGTAGATATCAGGTATTTTTGGTCCAAATTGACGAAATCCATTTTTTTAATTCGCAATATGCCATGGAAACACCAATCTAGTTTTCTGGTCCTTTCATTTTTTTGGGTTGGCTTTCGTTAGATTTTGATGAGAGATGTCATCTTTTTTTTCAAATAATTAGTATTTCGTATTAGTACTGAAGTATCTCCTTGCAAATGCACGAATTTATTTTAGGTTCAGTTTGGCATTGTTGCATAATAACAATGTTTAAACCAATGCAAAACAATCAATTTGGTCGTTAGGAACTCCCTAACCTCTGAACCACTTGACCAATTAGAAAGGTCCATATGAAAAGGGCACATCTACAGAGCAATACCTGTAAAATGAGCTAAGAACCATATTTATTCACCACATGGAAGACTTTATTTTCGCGATACAAAAAAAGCGTTACCAGTAGCCAGTAGCCAGTAATTAAGTAAAATCAACGTTATTCACGTCGTTTTTCAAATAAAAAACGTTAAACTGTGTCACTGACGGTGACTTTTATGTTGTCAGGCGACCAAAGTCTCCCGATCAAACAAGTTTCAGCCTTTTCTGTCGCATTGGTATTTATCCTTAGATGGCTGAAAACAGATAAACTGCCATTGCTGTAAAGACACAACCACTCAAGTGGTCGCCATGCTCATGTATATCTGGATGTTATCGTTTTATGTTCGCGGGGGACACGATAGTATGCGTCTTGATTTCAATTTATTCCGAAAGAGCCCCGGCCTGGAGCCGTTCGCCCTAAAACCAATAAAACACAATAAAATACACAATAAAACACAAAAATACAAAACACAATACAACACAAAACCGCCTAGTGAGCCGCATAGTGAGCCGCCTTTTTATATCGTACAACAATTAAGCTCTTTAATTACTCCCAACTTTTGTCGCCTACCCCATGTCACACGAGCCAACATACCCTCCCGATCCGATTTGTAGTCCTGTCGTGAGTAAAAATCTTATCGTCTGACACGGGCTTAAGTCTTGTCTACTTGGTCTAAGTCAGAAGGGGTAGTCGGTGAGGGAAAACGGAAGAGGTCCAAGAAACCCCCCAGGCTGGCCTCCTCTGCCTGAGCGCACGAAATGAAAGTGGTGGACAACAGTGTTCAAGTAGTGAGTGAATGGGGTATGTGAGTCAGGAGGTCCAGTCGCGCACTGCACTTTAGAAGTCCTGACTGGGTCCCCGGTGGTGCCTGCGTGGCGACTGGTTTTGGACGGGTGAACGAGGTCCCCGCTGTTGGGGACGCTGTGGAAATTGTGCCTGATGGTGACGACAGTAGTGGTATGGTCGTGGAAAGAGGAGAGTGCTACGGGTTAAGTGATTGGGGTGATGTTGAGGTAGGCTAAGCGTGGATTATGTGTGTGGGGGCGTGAGGTGGTGAGCAGGATTACGCTTAAGTAAGATTAAGTAGTTTTAGCAGCTTCAGATAGAACGAATGACGTCGGGTCCGTATGCTCTTGTAGTTCAAAATAAATTGAGCTGAATTGTTTTTATTGTTGCAGTTTTTGTTTGCTAGGATTATTATGAAAACGTAGCTTATAAATTGGAGACCTTCGTCACACAGACGGAAGATGCCCTCTAAGGTAAAAGCAGGTAACAAGTCACTCATCTATAAGAAATCCACCCAAAACCCAAACTGGAAGTCGCGACGATGCCAAAAAGGTTCAACCTTTAAAACTAGTAATATTCAACCAGGAAAAGGACGACAAGGTTAATCCTATTAGCCAGAAATCTTGGCGCATGCCCTTTTCTTTAATTTCTTTGTCGGACTATTTTTCAGACTGCAGAAATTTGTTGGATTAGCACTGTACTATCCTATACCTCTGACACTGACATTTATTATTCGTCATATTTGCACATTACCATCATCACTCCTTGCTCAAACAAATTTTAAGAAGAGCCAAGTTTGCTGGCTGAACCTTGGCGGGCTTTCCTGGTTGAATGATATCACTACTTTCAAAGGTCAACCCTTTTTGGAAACTTGGAGGCTTCTCTTATACCCGTTTTGGTTTTGGTTGGATACCACAACTTTCATGGGACGTACCAAAGGTCACACTGTCTTATCTTCATCTCTGTCATTTCTTTTCTAGAGGTATGTTATGTCGATAAATTTTCACATGGAAAATTAATCGAATGTAGCCACGTAGCCTACACGAAAAATTCAACAATAACAGTAAAAATAACATTTCATGTATAATCTCATCTAGTTGGCAGATCTAGACACACAAACATGTCTAGATTAAACAGCAAAAAAAATTCCCTTACTTTCCTGCTTGGTTGAAGTCTGTGCTCACGATCTTCATTTTGTTTCCTGCTCTCTTTGTCTCCAGCAAATCTGTCCTTCTCATCATCGTACGGCAGATAATACATTTTATATTCGTGCTATGTCAAAAAAAAAAAGCAAACCTTCTCAGTAAACGGCACCCTGTCTCTTAGCAAGGCTTCTGTTTGCAATATCAATGTATTCGATCAATTAAGTACTGAAAGAGCGGCGTATTGACAGAACAAAAAATGGCGTCGCCGTGTATAAAAGAACACATTAGAGCTCGTAATCCCCCTACTCACAGCTGGGAAGGTATATGAAAAAAAAAACAGATTATAGTTCACTCGAACGCAAAGAACTACATTTCAGCGCCAATTCCAGGAAACAAGGACTGTTTTACCTCAATGGTTATGTCAGAAAGTGAACGCAGTCTGTATATGAAATGTTTAATATGTGTGTGTTTGTGCGTGTGCATGTTTGCATGCTTAATACAGGCTTTTCATATATTTGTCTGTTTGTTGTTTTATTTTTTAAATCATTTTCGTGTAAATGGCTAAATGTGTATTTCGTGTGCATTTATAATTTGTGAAACAAGCAGACTCATAGTTAAGGCAGTTTTTAGCTTATGTTGTGTTTGGTGGTTTCTGCTTTAGTTTAGTTAACGTGAATAATTACGTGCTCATTTTCTGCATGTATTTGTAACCTTTCAATTTTGTTGGCGTTTGCTGTTTATGGCGTTTGTTTTGTATGTGTTTTGGGAGAAGATTTTCGTTTGTTTCATGTGCCTGTATAATATGTTGTGTTTTGTGTGTGTATTTTTGTGTGTGTGAAACATCCAACGATTTTGTTTGTTTGATTAGCGATGTACATTTACCCATGTGCATGGAGGCTGGCATGTCTAAATCCTTGTTCTCTGGAATTGGAGTTCAAATTATAGTTCGTTGCGTTCGAGTGAACGCTTATCTGTTTTTATTCGTGTACTTTCCCAGCTGTGAGTATGGGGTTACGAGCTCTAATATTTTTTTCTAAACGGTGAAGCCATTTTTGTTCAGTTAATTTGTTGGCTTTTTTCGCTTCTTCTTTATTATAATTGCTCCGGTCCAATCTATCGTGTATAAGGTACACCCACTGTCCACCCAGTTTTGTTTTGGGAAAAAAACGGAAAATAAGAAATGCGTATTTATGTTCAGGTTCTGAGCTTCTTTGTCCCATGTTTATTATTTGATTGCAACACACTTACATGCTTCTAGATTTAGCATGTGTCGTCTCGATGGGTAGTTCATTCAGCATTGTTTCAGCATTGTTGCAGCATTGTTCGCAGATGCAGCATCGTGACAAACAATCGTGGAAACAATTCATCTGGGTTCTCGAAGCCCGCATTGAAGAACTAAATGAATCATTCAGTCATGTCTCCGCCTAAGACCTCACAACCGACAGTTTAAAATTTGAAGATTTAAGCGAAAACCAAAACTCTTCCATTTTGGTTCTCCACCACAAGTTACTCTCTCCTGGCTGACAGTACTAAGGGCGCGTTTTTGCAACAAGTCATTCTTGCTCGCCGAATGCTATTTGCTAGTCAACCGTTATTTATTTATGATTAGTTTTCCGTTGCTACTAAATGAATGCGGTAATAGATAACAAATTGTATGTATTATAAATAACAACACGGATAAAGAACAATTTTAAACATTGCTACAAGAAGATTGTCATTTCAGGCTACTTCCAAAATTTGCTATTCTCCCTCAAAGTACAGCTTCTAGCAATGATCAAACGTCGGTAGAATAAATAGCTTCTCGCAGCTAGAATTCAAAATCCAACATAGCGTCCATTTCGTGGCTATCGAATCGAATCGAAGACAAACCATCGAATGCCGGCATACAAAAAACAGTCCGTCGTCTTGTACTTCAGTAAAAATTTTCTTCTTGTCATAAATCGACGCTGAAATGTTTCAAGCACGAGGCACGAGGAGAAGATTTGCGCCTGCGTCGTTGCCATGGTTACTAATACGCATAGACAACTCGTTAAGCCACATACTCTGGTAAAGGCGAGAAGCAGCCATCAGATTTAGTATTGATCAAGTAAAAGCTAGTGAGCGAGAAAACTGTCTTTGCATAAACGAGCCCTATCTCAAATGAGATACAACGAAAATGTTACTTTCCCCACGGCCAAACATCGTTGCATCTTGCTCGAGGGATCTCTAATCCGATCTTGTGCATCTCGCCTCTTTGTTGCACCATTGTTACTTGTTGCAGCATTGTGACATTTTGACATTGTTAGCCTCTACGCTGTAGCCTTTATAGCTGTAGCCTCTGTAGCTGTAGTTAATTTTAGGAGAGGTATGTGGCTTTGGCCAGGGCCCATGTAATAAAATTCCTTCCCATTCCTCCTCCACCTCCTGTCCATTTTCTGAAAATTCTCGTGCTAAAACGAACATAAACGGTCAACATTTTAGCACGTCATAAGCTACTGTTGGATGACAATCCAAAAAATGGTCACAACACCAATTTTGCATTTATGTGCCACTTCAGGGCCATGTGCATCTATATGCAACACCCATTTTCGAAACAGGTATTGTTGCGAGTTTAATTCCGGATTTCAACGTTGCGTTTATACCACCCTAGCAAGGTTATGCTGATGACGTCATTTGTGAAACCTGCCAAGCCCAAGATCCCCATGAAGTCAAATTGTAATGACCCATTGTCACTTCATAATTAATATTCATTACTAGTTGAGAAGATGCCTTGCAGTGCTAGAAACACCGGTTCTCGTCAGATCCCCGAAGTTAAGCAGCATTGGGCTGGATTGATACTTGGGTGGGTGACCGCCTGGGAATCTGGCTGTTGCAGACATAGGGCCTTAGGGCTTCGGGCAGATGACCAGGAGTGGTTAACGCTCGTTAAAACCCTTTGACCCTTTGCTATTTGATCAATTGTTGTAAAATTTGTAGGTATGAATTGTGTGTACTTAATGTTTGACGTCAATTGCATTGGCTCGAGCTCGCTTGGTCTTCTGCCTGGTGCTCCTAACAATTAGGTATTACTCTAGAATTCATTCCTCCACGAAACATCCAACGTCCTACATCCAAAGGTAATTTCGGCAATCTTAATTAGAAATTTTCTCTTTTTTTCCTGTTTCCCCAAATGTAAACTCAACCCAGACCAATCCTGTTGTCAGTGTTCCACTACAACCCCGTAACACCAACCCTTGCCTATATAACTGAACCATAGACCAAAATTCGTCATTAATGTAGGTAACCTCGAGTAAACCAAACATTTGTGGCATTCTGTTTTAGGCCCAATCTAAGGCATGAGTCGCCCCCATCAATCACGCGAGCCAGAGCTTAACATCGCCCAATTTGATTATGAAAACACCACCAAAACGGAAATACGACTTTCGGCCTTATTTCATCCGTTTGGTTTTTGATTCATCAACAGCATCGCCAACTAAAATAACTAAACCATTTTTTCCCCTTGATTTTAAGTTATGATTTTATGATTTGGACGAATTTAAGGTTTGCAACACCCAGCATCTCATTCGTAAGCTCGGATGCCACCGTCATCATCACGGTAAAAGAGGCCTAGATTTAGGACACACCCGTGGCCCGCACTGTGACAGGTCATGAAAGCTCTGTAAAGAGGTTGGTCAGCCTGATTGTCCGCCTTGGGAAATTAATCAGCACGTTAACCAACAAGGACCCAGTACGATGGGCACGCTGTGGAGATGTTACACAAAGTTGACTAGTGATAACCCTTGCTGAAAAATAATCCCACCTTTTCCCATAAAAATAAATTTTGCAGCTTTCTGCAAAATCGCTAACCCATCCGTATAAACTAAATGCACGCCAAAATTTGCATGCGGTTTTAACCCTTAACCCGTTAGAATAGATTTAAATATTTTGACAAACTACAATCCTGATTTATTTGCACTTTACAGATTTTTCCTGTTAGTGTTCACTTAACTGCGTTTCGTGCGTAAGATTGAATAATACCCCTGACGTTCATTACTTTGAAAGAAAAATTGTACGAAAAAAGAAATAATTTTGTTAGCTTACGTTAATTATTTACTAAATGTATGTAATATTAGCATCTTATGGTATATAACATCCTGTTATAATTTATTTCTGTTTAAGCCACTAATTATTAGGTAAACTTCGACTATACGGCTGCCTTTTCAGGCAACTCCGCAAAACCGTCTGTAGTCTCGGTTTACGCCACCAACATTACATTGCTATTCAACATTAATTTGCTCAAACACAATTCGGCAAATTTTATTTTAAACGCAGCTTTCACAATTTAGTATGATATCAACACTAGCCATTTCACAATCTTTCACAATTTCACAAGTTTTATTCCTGGGTTTTTCTGAAAAAAAAAAAGGATTGCATCCCTGATTACCCAATTTTTGTGCTGTAGTCAAGTAGCCACGGAAAACCATCTTCTTGACGACGCCATTGTCATGTTAGTCTTCGCCAACAATATCCCTGTCTGCAGCCAACAATTACCGGTTGCTCAACCATTGCTGTCTTATTTAATTTTGTATCATTGTAATGATTGTCTATCGGTATTATTTTCCACCAAATCTGTCTTCTTCAATCAACTACCCACATTTTTTTTAGAAAAAGAGCGAACAAACCATCACGCATGCGTGTTACCAATGGCCAATTACCTTTGCATTAATGCAGCATTTCAGCCATTTTACACTGTTAGCACTTCGGCGACAGTTTCGTAAGAGAAAATCATGTGAAAAAAATAAATCCCCTTGTAAATAGTATCCAATTAAAAAAAATTCTCAACACGCTTGGGTAGTAAATTTAAATTGAAAACCTCACGAATGAAACATGAATTTTTTTAAAACAGTTCTGTCCAACGACCTTGCTGTAGTGAGATGCAAAAAATCTCACCTAAACATGTTACTAAATATAATCAAGGTTGGCAATTTAAAATTATTCAATTTCTACCTCTCACAAAAGCACAGTTGGACATTATCCCTAGGTAATTTATATTTTCTTTTTAGGTGGAACTGGTGCACCTGGGCTTCTAATTATTAATATAGTATGCTATGTAAGATTATTTATGAATTGACACCAACATTGTTATTGTTCATTAGGTGTCCTTTACAACATAACCTGTATACTCAGTTACATATTTTCTTCTTTGCGCCAGTACACTTCATTCAATTCTATACATTGTTCTTGGTGTCGACTATTATAATTGATGTAGGCCTATGTTTTTTTCATGTCGAATTTACAGCAACTCGAATGATGGAACCATAGAATTTTTTTTTTCGGCCGGGGGATTATGTTGCGAGTTTAATCCCGGATTTCAACTTTGAATTATACCACCCCAGCAAAGTTACGCTGATGTTGTCATTTGTGAAATCTGCCAAGCCCATGATCCACATGATGTCAAATTGTAATGACCCATTACAATTTTAAAAATTACTTCAAAATTAATATTCATTGTTAGTTGAGATGATGATATTTGATCAATTGTTGTAACAATATATAGCTACGAATTGTCAGTACTTAATATTTGACGTCAAATAATGGCTCGAGCTTGCTTGGTCTGCTGCCTGGCGCTCCTAACAATAAAGTATTAACCTAGAATCTATTCCTCCACGAAATCTCCAACCTCCTACATCCAAAGGTAATTTCGGCAATCCTAATTAGAAATTTTCCCTTTTTGTCCTGTTTCCCTACATTTAAATTCAACCCAGACCAATCCTGTTGTTAGTGTTTCACTACAACCCCGTTATACCAACCGTTGCCCATACAACTGAACCATAGACCAATAATCGCCGTCATTTTAGCTAACTCTGAGTAAGCCTAACATTTGTGGGATTCTATTTTAGGCCCAATCTGAGGCATGAGTCGCCCCCATCAATCAGGCGATCCAGAGCTTAACATCGCTCAATTTGATTAGGAAAACACCACCAAAACTGAACTACGACTTTTGGCAGTATTTCATCAGTTTGGTTTCTGATTTAGAATACCCCCAACCTTTAACTTGACCCTAAGTTTTATGTCAACCTTGTCCCTTAACTGGGGAAGATTTGGAGGAGCGGTAGCACGAGCTAATAATCCCCACAGTATTTTTCTGTACGAATTTTTACCTGTGTACCAAAATTTAGAAATGCCAACTTTCCCGAACTAGCTTTAGACGTGCCTTTACACCCTTAGTGATAACATTGGAGTCTTGTCCCTAGATTTTTTAGTATTAGCAAACTAGCTAGCCACTACACAAGTCAACGTCATTGAGGGCACATTTTCTCCATAAAAGACACGTTCCCACATTTTAATGTTGAGATTTTCTTCGTTACTGAACCCAACACACCTGATTCTAATAATTTGTAAAAATTTCTACGGCTTGGCGAATTTTCACGAGCAAGCTGAAATCAGTTATAGGCTTGTTACAGTTAAAATACACAGTCTGCTGGTGAGCCGTCTTTTCCCATCTGATAACAATTAAACTCTGACAACAATTAAATCTACTTTCTTTCTTGTTTCTTTAATTAGAGTCTAAAAGGCCTCAAAGCCGTACACTCTTTACAAAGTTAAACCTAAACCTAACTTAACCTAATCATATACCACCAGTAACACAATCTTACTAAACCTTACTAATTAAATCTACTAACTCTGACAACAGTTCAATCCATTTGGCGGGGCCACACTAGCGTGTGTCGAGATAAATGCATGGCGGTTGGTATTCGCACTATAACTCCTAGTAATAGGCTTTGACAGCTGAGCATTATAGGCGAACAGGTAATTTATGGTGAGCATCAAGAACTTGCATCAATTTTCACCGTTACACGTAGCTATCCCATTCACGAAAGACTTAAGAGTGACGTTACTGTACGTGAATGCGGTTACATTTTGTGTAATCGGTCGGTGAGTTCTGCGGTGAATTTATGAAAATGCCCATTGTTTAGATGCCCCAAAATAATCAACCACGTATCAACAGATATTTTGCCAAAATAATACATTAAAATGCTACTGATAGTAAGTACTTGTATCAGTATCATATGAGGCGGTTTCAAAGTTATAATACGTGTTTGCAACACTGTTTCGTTGAATATGACAAAAATGGGTGGACGGTAAGGCCCCTTTAACAGCTCATGGTTTATGATTGCTGAACGAGGATACACAAGATTAATCATTGCTACAGGAAAAATGTGTCGGTTTGAAGCTTGGACCATAAACCGGCCGTCTGTCGCCTATTGTTTGTTGTTAATCATCGCTTAAGTTTCGCTCATGGCCTTCAAAAATATCAAGGTTTAGAAGGAAGGAAATATGTAGGTTTCAAAAAACTTGCCAATTACTGACAGCTGTTAGCTTCGAGGGGGTGACTTAATTACATCCTGAAGATATCGTTTTAGTTATGATTTAGGAATGACACGAAAATTGTCCAATTCCGGCAAATGTGGATGCAATAAACTGTCTGGGTTCATAACTTTAATGTATAGTTACGCCTACACATAGTTCATTCGGGAATGTGCTTGGCTTTTTTCCTGATTTTTGAAGTTTTAGGAGAATGGCTAATTTATTGGTTTACGGACGTTTGCACTGGTGGTCAATACTCGTTTGGCCGAATCCCATTTCATCGAACCCCGTTTTGCTGAAATTAATTTTCCAATTTCTTGCCAGCGTTCGTGTTGCCGCACTCGCTGCGATCATCAGAAACCACAATTCTCACGAATTTCTTCCAAGTAGCAATGCTCCTTTAAAACTTTACTAATGTTTCATCTTTTAAGAATATTTTTTTAAATAAACGAAACGGGATTCGGCGAAACATGAATTCCCATTCCTCCAAATTTTAACCAGGGCTTAATTTTTGGCAGGGTGGGAAAAGCTTTCGGGTAGGCGGGATTTCGCAAAACGAGATTTGGCACTGGTGGATGGTATTAAACAACGAAATAAATGTGTTGAGGTAACACCTTCTATATCGAAAGCAGATTTAACAGTCAAAATGAACTGGAAAAACGGAAAGTGAACTCCTCTCACTGAAATAAAGCCCAAAAATAATTACAATCAGTTTGACATCAGAATGTTATGTTAAAAAAGTCCGCAATAATTACAAGAAATGACAAGACCTTTCGAGGATTTTGTGCACCCCGTTATCAAGTGCAAGAGGTTCAGGAAATTGGCATCGTACAAATCAACAACGTTTAAAAACAAAAGTATCATATTGTTTATCAAGGCAAAGGACATTAAACTTTGTAGAGACGAGAACCTATAGTGTCCGCAGCCTATCTTGAGTTCGCCCCACAATGAACACAGATAATCAACTGTACGTTTTTGGTAGCAGAGTGCCTTGTTGATATCCAAAATAGTTACAAAAACAATGGCGGCCGCCGATTAAAGCAACCACAACCAGGAAAACGTAACCGATCGTAAAATACCTGCAGGACTCAAGATACGCTGAGCACACACTAATCATCAATGAACAAAACAGGTCAGCTGTACAGAAGTAATTCAAAACGACTTCACCCTTCGAACGGAGTATCGGAGTGATGTGAAGATGTAAAAGAACTGTATTGCTCAGGAGTGCTTAGGTTCTCGTTTTCACTAAGTTTAACGATGACATTGATAGATCAACGTGACCCTTTTTGTGAACCTTGTTGATGAGTAAAATGCCGATTGGCTGAACTTCGTGTCATTTCTTGCACACTTTTTTGGCTTTATTTTACTGTGATTTCTTTTAATGTAAAGGACCGGTCATTATTTATCTCGGGGGGGGGGGGGTGATTTTGTGCGGGGACTTGATTTTTTGTACCTGCTCAAGGGGGGGGGGACGGCGTACTTTTTTTAGGTCTATCAAAGAAGGAGGGAGGATCACAAACTACTGAACAAAATAGAGGGAAAACTCATCATTGGACCTCAAAATTGACACATTCAGCAGTCAGTTCTGAAAATGAATAAGCTTTTTGTGGAAACCCCCATGTTGTGACTGATTACAAGGTTTTAAATAGGTCAGTATCAGTACTTACTTAGTTTGATTTTTTAATAAATTTACTATAAAAGCTTTGCCTCCTGGTTCCTGGGCTTCTGCTGTCTTTCAGCTGCAGACTATGTTAGGGGTAAGGACATACAAGCGAATAGTGCGTACAATGTACATCATACTTATTGTATGAAACTCGACACACGACGGGTGTAAGGAACATCGGTGTTTTATAGACCATTATTGACTCAACCTTGTCTTTTCGTCAAAAATAATGCAGACTTTCCTTACACGTTTGGCATCCCTCACGTTTGGCGATGCCATCGGGGACCATTGAGTCCCTGGTAGATCTAACCTTGGTGGTAAGGCATTCGTGACCCCAACCTAATTCCATCAACCCTTCCTTTAAATCCGAGCCATTGTCTTCATTTAAACTTTTAAACTTTTGTAATTCACAATTCTTAGTTTTATGTCGAATAGCAGTTAGCAAACCTCAGGCCCTTGCCACGCCGATTGCATTTGTAACAAATTTAATTTTTTAATTTTTTATTTTTAATAATAAGTTTTTTTTAAGATTGTACATTTGACTAAGAATGATTTAACCTGTATTTTTATTCCTTTTTCCATGTTTTTATTGTTTCTTTTTATTCATGTTAGCTGCTCTTTTAATTTTGGACTGGGTATAAGTGGAGGATGAGCTCCCTTCTCTGTCCAATACAGTTTCTTTGCTGTATAAATGAATTTATTTATTTATTTATAACTATCGGTAAGTCGCCGGCACTAGTTTCTTAATTTGGCTACGGGTATCTGCAGATGGTTTCAATTATTGTCATACGGTCGCATTATTTTCTTACCTTGAGTGGGGGAGGGGTCAAATTTTTTTCAGGGTCTTGAAGGGGGATCATCGAACATTTATTAGTCACATTTTCATTTCCTTCGCGCCCCCCCCCCCACCTTAAAATAACGGCCAGTTTCTTTTGTTTTTTTTCCCATTATACTTTCTTTTAGCCTGTATATTAAATCAGTGTAAAGATATCAATTTCTTCATTATCAAAATGAAAATGAACCGCACAAGTAAATCAAGCTGCAAAAGACAAATCACAACAACAAAAACGAAAAACATAGAAAACAAATCGTTACTAAAAACACCAAAATAAAAATTACACACTTTCCAGAAGGGGGAAAATATCTTAGGAAAGAAAAAAAGAGAAAAAAGTAGTTGGGGGTATTTAGGGAAAAAGGGGTGAAAAAGTTCCTACACTGCCAGTTTGTTCAAGTTTTTCATTAGATTTATGAAATTTAAGCGGGCGTTTCAGATGGCATTCATCATTTCGTAAGTTTAAGTAGAGAAATTTCATGTTTTAAAAGGAGAAGTAATGGCTCAGTTTTTACCAATCTGCATTTGTAAAAAATCTATTTTGCATGAGTAAACAAAAGACAGCTACAAAAAAACGGTTGGGATTAATACCAAGACCAAAACGAATAGCTACAGAACGTCGCCGAAAATTTGCTACTTGGTCATGTGCGCCAATCCACTAGTTTTCAGAGTCTTTCCAGAATTTTTTTTATTTCGTTGCATTTTGCAAAGAAGTGAATAATAGAGTTTTCCTGCAAACATTCAACAAAATTCCGAGAGTCATTAGGCTACTTCTATTAATGTAGAGGTATTTCTTGTCGAGAAAAGTTCCGTTTAAAATTGCGTGTTTCATCTAGTGGGCATTTTTGGCCAGGGGAAATTCAATGTGGAGAAGCCATTATATTTTGCCAATTAAAATGGAATTAATGAGAAGTTCTCCATTCAGTATTGCAGGCAGGGATGTGATTGTGATAGTCCCCGTTTCAGATTATACTTTGCACAAGTTTAACAGAAATATACTTCCAGTGGTGTAAAATATTACTAGATCGGGATTGTTAAGTTACTGGAAGGAGGATAATCGCAGCCGAGCATCAGATCTTTTGCATCGCCCTTAATTTGTAAAGGAATATTTTGACAACCAGCTTGTTATAACTACCAAGGTAGTTAGGTAAGTTAAAATTACGGGTAAATATATGATAGGTCAAAATCTAATAATATAGTAATATAATATTAAGGTTCTTTGGAACTAATAAAAGCGACATGACAGAGAAGGGCACAGAAGTTTCATTACCACCCACCTAGTTTAAATCAAGGCTTGTAAAGATTGTGAAATGGTCATTCAAGAAGGTTCGGAAAAATTATACATAATGAATTACCAGAATATGGTACTGTCAAAAGGATTTATATTTTTTAAAGTTTAGCTCTAAAAACAAAAGATGAGGGTGCCTCAACAACATCACCAGGTAGAGAGAGATCACCACGTGATTTTCAAAGAATTATGTTCTGAAATCCCTCATTGCTGGAGTGAAAAGCTGTTTTGAGATACCACGTGCACGGTCCCTCTTATGAAGGACCAAAAAAAAAATCTACCTGAATATCTACATGACCTCGTTGAAGTTGGAACGATAAAGTCAGGTTAGCCACAACACGGCGATATTCCAGTCAATCGAGATTCAATTTTCATAGGATTTAATTTTTTTTCATACGATTTTTTATATTTGTTTTACCACATGGGACCTATTAGAAATTTCGCTAAACTGATTCACTATTGTCAGTATCCCCCCAATAAGTTTAGTGGCCAACAGGAACTAACATATACCAGGAATGGCTGCAAAACCTAAGTTAATTAACTGAGCCAAAAACAGCTTCGCCGTTTAGAAAAAAAAAACTTTAGAGCTCGTATCCCCACACTCACAGCCTTTGAAGGTACACAAATAAAAACGGATTAGAGTTCACTCGAACGCAACAAACTGTAATTTCAACTATAATTTGTGTTCATTTTGTGTATGCATTTTTATCTTTCAATTTTGTAGCGTTTCGATATTTATGACGTCTATTTTGTTTGTGTTTGTGGGTTTACGTTTTGCGAATTGAAGTTCAAATTATAGTTCGTTGCGTTCGAGTTAACTCTAATCCGTTTTAGTCTTCTGTACAGCCGTACCGGCTGAGAAGACTTTTGCAACGACTTTGTCCGTCCGTCCGTCGCTTTTTTCAACTTCGCAACGATACCAGAAATTGACGACCACTGTTTACAACGTTCGATTGAGTGTCAAAAGTTAGTTAAATAACATGACAAATTAAAACATCGTTGCCTCCTTATAGCTAATAAACTTCTTCGACGTAACTAAGTTAAATAATAACATTTCATCGTCGAATTGAAATCCTAAAGATTTGTGTTAACGCAGCCGTAAAAACAAAAACATTTTAGCTTCGTTTAAAAGAGTTTTGTCGCATTGTTGCATGAATGAATAGGCTTACGATCGAACCAAATTCTCCATTAGGCCTATCTGCTACTTACGAAACCAAAACTGCCGTTAAAAAAATTAGGCCTAAAAAATGAAAATTAGATCTAAAATCACGTTGCCATGGCAACGTCAATAGTTGCTACGAGTCGCTGCTGCAGCGTTTCTTCTGTGCCTTCCCTACTACCACTAATCTATATTAGGCTACGTTGCGCATTACGTTGTAACACTGTAACTGTGTGTGCGGAGGCATACCATGTTGCAAAAATGAATAGGCTTACTGTATACAATCCAAATCTCCCTTAGTTGCTACTTACGAAATTAAAGTTGTAATTTAGCTTGTAATTTAGCTTTTAACAAATGTGTTAAAAGCTAACACATTTGTAACGGGCAATTCTGATGGTTACTGTTTTTAGATTATATAATAGAGATAGCTGTTGTAGTGCATGATAGAGGTGTGCGCCTTAATATTGGAAGTGGAGGAACTGTACAGAAGACGAATGCGACTAGATAGTCGCTGTAGCCCCTTGTTTATTCGTGCACCTTCAGGGCTGTAAGTATGGGCATACGAGCTCTAATCGTTTTTTTCTAAACGGCGAAGCCGTTTTTTGCTCAGTTAATTTGTTGGCTTTTTTCGCGTCCATTTTATATGTGTCCACTGTCAACCGACTTTGGTTTTCGAAAAAACGGAACATTAGAAATGGATACTTATGTTTAGGTTCCACCGAAGGTTTGTCCCATGATTATTATTTGATAGCAACACATTAGCGTATTTCTGGATTAAGAATGCGTCATATCGATGAGTAGTTCATTCTGGATTGTTTCAGTATCGCGGCAACAATCGTGGAAACAATTCAACTGGATTCCCAAAGCCCGCATTGGAATAGTAAAGAAGTCACTCAGTCATGTCGGCCGCCCAATTTTGAGGTAGGCCTCAAAATTTAAGACTTCGCACCCTACGGTTTAAAACTTGAAGATTTAAGGAAAAATCAAGACCATTTAATTTTGGTTCTCCACAACGAGCTAGCTAACTCAAACAGCGACAATGTTAGTTTCCCGGCACCCAACCATCGTTGATTTTGTTCGAGTGAGCTATAAGCGAGTGAGCGAAAGAGTGGGATGATAGTGGAGTAGGCAGGGTTCTTTACGATCTCCACCCGACTGTCTGTCGTCCGTGTGGCCTGGATGCGCTTCCTATAGGGGGGACGGAGCACTGTTGTCCAGACTTAGGACTGGCCATGTGCTATTGAGGGCTCATAAGCACCGGCTGGGCCTCAGTCCCACTCCGGTCTGCAGGTGTGGTACAGAGGCCGAGACAGTGGAGCACTTCCTTCTGGTGTGCCACCTATGGGCAAATTTTCGGGGCCAGGTACTAGAGGATTGGGGAGCCGAACTGCGGGGAATTCTGGGTGCCTCCTCGCACGATGCAGGGACTGTATCCGCCCTACGACAAGTAGTGAGGTTCTGTAAGCAGACGGCAAGGTTCAACCAGTTGTAGGGGGGTGATCTATGGTGAACACGGGTGTAACGGTATTAAGGTTATGGATGTTAGATTTAAGTAGTTGTAGTCGTAGTTATAAGATTTAGAATTGAGCGAATGACTCAAGGTCCGTAGGCTCATGTATAAAATAAAAGTAAAAAAAAAAAAAGTGAGCTATAATCCGATATTGTGCTCCTCGCCTATTGTTAATCTATTGTTACATGTTGCAGCAATTTGCAACAATTTTGACATTGTTAGCCCTCCTCCGCCTCCTCCTCCTCCTCCTGTCCAATTTTCCGAAATTCTCGTGCGCAAACGAACTCTAATAAGCACGACCTGCCGGCCGTGCTAATAATTTGTCCTCTCCCAATGTGATGTGTTTCGAATCATAGCTACGCTACGTTGTACGCTTAACAATATGGTTACAATGAGTAGCAAATTTCAATCCCGAGCTAAATCGCACCACACGTCCAATTCTTTGGTAGAATTGACAACGGACTGTTGGTGATTTCCTGGAACTTTTTTTCGTGGAATTTGTATCCTAGGACCTTCTTCCCCTGACCTTTTGTTTTCGGACTTCTTTCCCTGGGTTTTCATTTTTTCAGAAATGTTTTCCTATGGCCTCTTTTTCTAGATTCATACCAAACACGTTGTCTGGACGATCCTCAACCTCACCTACTCCTGTCGAGTTTAGAATCTATAAAAACACTTTCCGTTTGATTCCCAGTCTGAGCAGTTGTTAACCTTCGCTCTCAATTTCGATGAGTTTGTTTTTATTATTCGAAATTAACTGATACAAGGAAACTGAGCAAATGTGAGAAACCAACACACCATAACAACAGATGCAAGAAACAGGTGGTATAGTTGGAAAAATATTCTCCACACGCGCACAATAAATAAATAAATAGGAATAAAAGACCGAAACCCGTTCGAAAACAAACACATAAATAAATTCTCACAAGGCCAGTCTTTATGACTGTTTGCTACGTTAATCCCTTACCATGTGATTATTGTTTATGTAGAAAAATATAGCCAAAAACCCAATTGGACAGTAGAAACCAAAAGCCATGACTAGGCTTATTGATAGGCTTATTTTTAACCTTTATGTTGCTTGATTGGGGAGCGAGATAGCGAAGCGTAGCTTAAAACGGGCATCAAATTGCAAAATGTTCGTTGGTTGCACTTATGTAGTCTGGGTGGAGCCATACGAAAAGTCGGATTGCTATGAATTTACTACATCGGTAGAAAGCTCAAAAGTATTGCTGAGCTTGAATTTGCCGTAAATCGATCATCTAGGGCATCCAATTCCGGGAAGTATTTGCGATCCCGAGATTTTGGAATTTTTTGCATTATTTCAATGGCTAAAAAAATGTCATGGAAGGAAGTTTGCTTTCGACAACTTCGTGATTTAACATACTCAAAAAGATAAAAACTAAAGCGAGCAAAGAAACCGGTCAGATGTCCTTTGTTATTTAAAATGATCAACCATTTTTAATACGTTACATCAATGGGAATTGGTTGCGATATTATAATCTATTTGTTACATTTTCCGCATTCTGTAGACCATGGGTCCTAAACCTTTCAAACTGAGGGCCGTATAGCACAGATGCTTATCTTTCGCGGGCCGAATTTTCTTTGTCTGGTCCTAGAGGGTTCCAGCCCCCCTCCCCCACCTATAGTGAGGAGTGACCTTGCCCCAATACGAAACATTGGCTTGCCACCTATGAACCTAAAGTTAGAATTGCTCCTCGCTAAATCCCCCATCCCCCATTGCTGGACACTGTGGGCTTACTTCCCACTTGGCAATTTATCGATGTCGAGACTTAAAAGGGGAAACTCCAATGTGAAGTAGTGCATGTAGATGCTAATCAGCCATTCCTGAACGAAGTCGAGATCTTTCTTGTTTTGAAAAAATAAGGAAAACATACCTTCAAGGGCATAAAATAGCTGAAAAATCGCATTTAGAGAAAATGAAGCACGGGCCGCATCTGGCCCCCGGGCCGTAGTTTGGAGACCCCTGCTGTAGACTGTACTGCTGTTACTACAGCCCGGTAACGGCCCTCGGGCGAACTGGGATGAGCCACGATGGTAGATAACCACATGTAGGGAGCAGGCCTAACCACCTAACAAGTATAGGTTATACCCATGGTTTGCAACAATGCCGAGGAGAATACGGGATTTACGCCTTCAAGGATGAAACCAAACTCCGAGTCGAAGGCGAGGTTTCTGTTGGCACCCGAGGAGGTGTAAATGCCGTATTCTCCGAGGCATTGTTGCAAACCATGGGTGTACCTAATTTTTACCCATGGTCATTTTTTGTGTCCAATAAAATTTGTACCTAAGTGGTTTTTTCCGCTTTTTTTTTTGTTTTGGGCCCTTTTCAATCGATTCTTCCAACAATCGGTAATGCGGCAGTTATTATACCAATTAGCAATGAGTAACAATCAGCTAAGAGTACGTGCACGTGTTTCGAACATTCACTGCTGTCCTAACTTTTATTTCGTTGTATCGCTAAAAATGGCAGTGGCTTTAGGTGTCGACGCACTTTTTTTCCGACGACGACGATTTTGTAGATCCTTAGTCAGCTAGAATAATCCACTCGAGTCAAGCGGCATCAAGCAGTCAATGGAGTCAGAAAAAGCGGTAGTTAATGTAGGCAAGTTAATTCTTGCGGTAAGTCTATACCGCATTGGCTAAAGAAGGAAATGAAAAAGTTTTAAAAAATGTCTTTCTTCAATTGCATGTGTATCTGTAAGTGATTTGAAATGTTGGTGTGCTTTTTTTGTGGTCGAGGCGCGTTGTGTGGGCGGTTTGCTCCATCCGACTTCAACGAGTTGTTTTTTGTTTTCTAATTCTAAACTTAAAAATTGCCGTCATAATAAAAAGAAGCAATATCAAACTTAACCATTGTTAAAAAGTGTAGCGTCGTGAAAGTGAGTGTATGTGAGCGAGTTAAGCCTTCTTTTAACCCTTTTTTCCTCAAGCCTTTTTTTAAAGTTTTTTGTCAATATTGCTTTCAGCCTTTTTTGTTACACCATGCCTTTAGGAAAGAACAAAAGTCATTCTTTAAAAGTGTAATTTAAGTAACTTATCCTCCACTTACAACAATCAATGTTCGCAATAATTGAAGTTTTATTCGTAGTTTGTAACAATCAACCATGGGTACAATGATGATTATTAATCTTCTTCACTGTTTAAGAGCGGTTATTTCCTACATTCTGCACAAAGTCGTCGTATCAATCGTGTTTAGTGTAGAATATCTAGACACACGCTAGTGTGTCGTCGCCAAGTAACAATAGATCATCCCATTGTAAACATCCGATTGTTAAAAAATTGATTGTTAATGATAAAAAAGCGGCTCACTAGCAGACATGAGTCTGTTAACTGGAAACAACTGAAAGCATATTTTGGCATATTGAGGATAAATCCCAATGCGACAGAAATGTTTCAAACTGTGGAAAATGTAAGGGGAAGGGTCAGAGACTAAGAAAAACTAAAATTTAAAGGATGAGTGTCCACCAATCATAGAGAAAAAGATGCTTCAATAACGTTGTTTTTATGTTACTGTCTAGCTAGCTAGCTAGCTAATAAGATTTTTCCCATGTTAAATCCCATAGACTTTTTGCTCATGGCTAGCGCAAAATTGAGAAGGCCTACGTACCTGAACTTTTGCACACGGATGCATGGTGATCTGAGGATGGTCCTTTTGTTTATTTGGGGGTTGTAGGGGTTAGGACAAATGCGTGGGAGGGTTTTGAAATTCGCCGCCGGCGAATTTAAATTTCCTTTCTTTTCCAAGTTGCAACCAAAGATTTTAAGCAACATGGCTTGAACAATCAAGACTGGTCCTTAGATTTATTGTAAAAGCCTGGACGAACTAAAAACTGAACTGTACCGAAGGACAAAATAAAGAAACATTAACGTTGCCGTGGATAGCGTAAGAATA
>JAHWFP010177665.1:23935-73273 GCA_023313725.1 Lithobius niger
AAAAAAAATGCTTGGCGTTCTGCTGTTTTAGTAACAGCGACCTTCGGGGGTTTCTGCATGACTAAATGTGAACGAAATCTTGAAAAATTAAGGGGAAGTTGCCGGGATAAACAAATCAACTGAAGGGGATGCGCTGATTGAGTCAGCGAAGTGAACGAAATCAGCGATTGTTAGTCAGTGTGTGCAAAAATGGGATTGAAGCATCTTAAACAGACGGTATAACCTTATGTACGTTTACAGTCCTATGAAAGTTGGGATATCCACCCAAAACCATAACTGGTAGAAAAACCTGCCAAGTTTCCAAAAACGTTCGGCCTTTCAAGGTAGTGATATCATTCCACCAGGAAAAGGCCGCCAAGGGTTATCCTATTAGCCAAGTTAATCGCACCGAATAATACTTTGGACGTTAAATTAAAATTTGAAAATTGCTACCGCTAGTAGCAATCTTCTAGTTTTCATTTAACTTTCGAACTATTAGTATGTGCGATTAACTTGGTTAATAGGATAACCTTGGCGGCCTTTCCCTGGTGGAATGATATCACTACCTTGAAAGGCCGAACGTTTTTGGAAACTTGGCAGGTTTTTCTACCAGTTATGGTTTTGGGTGGATACTGTCTAGCTAGCTAGCTGACTAGCTAAGAAGATTTTTCCCATGTTAAATCCCATAGAATTTTTGCTCATGGCTAGCGCAAAATGGAGAAGGCCTACCTACCTGAACTTTTGCACACGGATGCGTAGTGATCTGAGGATGGTCCTTTTGTTGGTTTGGGGGTTGTAGGGGTCAGGACAAATGCGTGGGAGGGTTTTGAAATTCGCCACGGGCGAATTTAAATTTCGTTTCCTTTCCAAGTTGCAACCAAAGATTTTAAGCAACAATGGCTTGAACAATCAAGACTGGTCCTTAGATTTATTGTAAAAGCATTGACGAACTAAAAACTGAACTGTAACGAAGGACAAAATAAAGAAACATTAACGTTGCCTTGGATTGCGTAAGAATAAAGGGATGTGCTTTAGATGATGGTTACGCAACAATACGAGCATACACGAGCTAATGGGTTTTTCAATTCAATTCAGTTTTTATTACGAGAAAATGTAAGCCCCAACGCTATGCTCTCTTCTCTACACCTTAACAAGCTTACACTATCCACGCCCAACACAACTGCCACACAGGCAAGCCCTGGAGCTTTGCGTTACCAACATAACCAACACAACTACAGTACTACAGTATGCAACAACCTTCAAAACGGAGGGGAGCAAGCAAACCAAAGCTGGCCTCCTGGGGTCAGGCGACAAAATCCCTGAATCTACCAGTTGCCCTACAAAACCCCCGAACCTTCTGAAACCCGAGCCTTCCGTAAGGCATAAGTGGGGGAAGACCCAGCACAGCAACAAGGGGGTCTAGATCCCCACCGAGCACCCAACGATGCTGTGAAGAGCAAGAGGGCATTCAAGCAAAAAGTGAAGGACTGTTTCATTGGAGTTACCGCACGCACACCGAGGAGAGGTAACCCACCCTAGTCTGAAGAGATGTGCATGTAACTGCACATGACCAGTCCTCAACCTGGACAGCGTGCCAGCATCGTGCCGGAACATGCTGTCCAAGACCTTCGGGGTTGTCACCGTGGGGTGAACACGGTACAGAGACCGTCCAGAAACACCACTCTCCCACCTCTCACTCCATTCCATCATGCTTCGCCTCAAAACAGCCGGTCTGAGGTCTCTAGGACCCACTGAAAACCTAATAGAAGGGTCTGCCAGGGAGGTTCCGTTCCTAGCAAGGCTGTCTGCAAGCTCGTTGCCAAAAACATTTGCATGCTCTTTAACCCATTCAACAGTCACACGTTGGCCTGCCTGATGGGCAAGAAATAACTTCCAGCCGATCTCCACGGCGATGGGATGGGAGACCTCAAGAGACGAGAAACACTCGCGGAGAAAACCCAAGCACCCCAGAGAATCGGTGAAAATAGTCACATTCTGAATTTTCAGATCTAAACTGCTGTCAATGGCCACAGAAATAGCCACGAGCTCACCCACAAACGCAGATGGGACCACGGAGAGGCGAAAACTATGCTCGAATCGAAGGACAGGGATACATAACCCAACACCCCCCCCCCCCCTCCCCTTTCCGCAACAAAGGAAACATCGCAGTACACCGCAACACAATCGGGGTGAAGGCCATGATGGGAGTGAGCACTAACAGCATCGTTAGCAATACCGCACCAGAACCATGGTGGAGGCGAGACAACCAGGAATGGACTGGGTTGCCGATCCAGCTGCCTCTCCACAAGAAGAGATGCTCCTACCCCAAGAGAACCAAGCAGGCTACGAGCTCTCTGCGAAAGAGACATGTAGTCGCATAAGATCTGTGCCAGCGGGTCCCCATCACCCCGCGCCAAGGCTGTAAGGCACACGTGGGTAAGCATTTGCATAGCCCTGATATCCACTGGAGCATCACCCGCTTCCACCAATAGAGCCGGGACAGGGGTTGACGGCAGACAGCCAGTAACAACACGCAAACAGCAGTTCAAGGACACCTGGATAGCTTTCAGGGTCTTATTAGAAGTAAGCCACAATGGGATGTGGAAATCAGTGCAAGCACGAATGTACGCTTTGTACAGCCCATTAACAGTGGCTCTCTTAGCAACCGACCTGTTACCTGCAACTGACTTCAAAATTGAATTTTTCAGGGCGTTAACATCATGGACCCACTCAAGGCGCGGGTCAAGCAAAAATCCCAGGTATCTCACCTTCCCCTTCGATGGAATAGTAATACCATCAACAACAATGGAACCCGATGTCCTAACGCCCCGGTGAAAAATCATCAGTTCAGTTTTATGGCTGGAAAGAGCCAACCCACGAACAGCCAACAGACGGGATCCAAAACCGATTGTTGCTTCCAGAGCGGATAGGAGCACTGGTAGATCACTACCAGTCAACCACACAGCCACATCGTCTGCGCACGCGACAACGTTAACAGAAGAGTCAAGGCTGACAAGCACCTCGTTGATGGCAATTGCAAACAAAACAGGACTAAGGCAGCTCCCCTGAGGGAGCCCCCTATCCGTGGCATATAGAACAGAGGACCACGAGCCATTGACTTTCGTTGCAGATTGCCGATGGCCAAGAAGAGCCATCACAGCAGTCCTGGATTTAGGTGTAACACCAAGCAACACCATAGAGTACTCTAACCAGGCAATATCAACCATGTCATATGCCGCCTTGATATCCAAAAAGACGGCGACGGCATAGCAGTCATTGACCCAGGCTTCTCTTATGCCCGACTGAAGATACAGCATGGCATCTTGTTCCCCTCTGTGCTTTCAAAAGCCGTACTGAGCTTTGAAAAGACCACCAGCACTTTCGACTTGGTGGATCAGTCTGCGAACCAGTATTCTTTCATACACTTTCCTAGGACAGGAAAGAAGCGCAATCGGCCTGTAACTAGAAACTGCCGCTCTCGGCTTCCCCCTGCCCAAGACTGGGGTGAGCACTGAAAATAGCCAGAATTGCGGCACAGTGCCACCATCAAAAAGACACTGAAGAAAGACAAGCAGTTCGGCAAGGCCGTCCTGACCCAAGTTCCTCAACTCTTCATAAGTAATTCTGTCAATCCCCAGAGATCTACCAAGATGGCAGGCCTTAAGCGCAGCCATGAGCTCACTCTGTGTGAGGGGCAGCCGGGCAGCACTCATGTCTTCAGTGGGCTCAACCGGTGGTGGAGGAGGGCCTTTGCGGGCACCATACACAGTAGCAAAATTAGCATTAAATGCATTAGCAAGTTGAGGCCCACGAAGGACACTCCAATCACCATCCAAGGCCCAGGAAACCGCCAACCTAGCGTCTTGAGGTCGGACCAAGGCCCAGCCCTCCGATAGAGACATGCCGTCAGAAACACGTTCGCACAACCTATGGCCAAAGCTGGCCTTCTCCCTCCTTAAAATAAAAAGAGTCTCTCTTGCGATCCCAACAAACTCAAACCATCTAAAGTCGGAACGATCTCGGACAAAACGACGCCAGGCCCTGCGTCTATCACAAACAGCAGTCCTACAACTGGAGTCCACCACAGAGGGTCGATACGCCCACCACCGCTAGAACTGCGCCTAACTGAACGGCGAGACTTAGGACCCCACTTGTTAAGCCAGGGGCCAAACGATCCAGAGCAGATAATTGGCCCACGAGGACCAGGGGGAGGGAGGGGGTCCTGCACCCGGTCAGACAGAACCACTGGGAAGTGGTCGCTACCACGGAGATCGTCCGACACTGCAAATGAGATGAGTGGGGTTAACTCATAAGAGCAAAGAAAGAGGTCCAAATTGGATTCCTGGACAAGAGTACCATAACGCCTGACAAAAGTAACTGCCCCATTTTGGACAATATCAAGGCCCAGTTGGTCAAGCGACTCCGCGATAACACGGCCACGCTTGCAACACCGAATACTGCCCCAGAGCGTGTGGTGTGCGTTGAAGTCCCCTCCCAGCACAATTGGACTAGGAAGAGACCCAACCCACTCCACCCACTCCGAATGAGTGAAGGGACCGGTAACATAGATTGCACCAACAACAAGCCAACGCAAACCCCAATACACTCTCAAAAGACAAGCATCTATGCCCTTGCAAACGCGACATGGAAGGACCGAAAAGGGGATACCATCTCTAATATACAACCTAACATTTGACGTTCCCCAGTTGGCAAAACGCGTAAACCCTTTGAAAAACGGTGTAACCGCAGCAGGTAGCCTAACCTCAACAATACCTAAAATATCAGCGCCATTACACAAGTTTTCAATGTCTTCCAGCTTATTGCTCCCCTCACGTTCCACACACAGAACTTGAAAGATACTAAGTAGTTGTCGCACTATGGCGTCACCACAACTTTCTGCAGCTCCACACTTCTGTTCCTACTATCCGAACAACCCAAAAATAACCCAAAAATAAATTGCTTCGCATTCTGCTGTTTTAGTAACAGCGACCTTCGGGGGTTTCTGCATGACTACATGTGAACGAAATCTTGAAAAATTAAGAGGAAGGTGAAGGGACATTTATGCCTTAGAATTTTTTTTTTTTTTTTGCACTAACTCATTTAACATATCAAGCAGTCGTGGAGAATTTTTGTCACGATTTCTACATTTACGTGAATCGACTTCATGAAAAACCGCTCTGGTAGCTTTCAGGTGCTATCTTATTTATTCAGGTGAATAATGAAGGTATACTCTATTAGGAGCGACGTAAAAGAAATCTTTCCGAGATAAAACAACTCCTTAGGTGAACAATTACTGGGGCAACGACGCTCTTGGGCAATGATACGCTCTTCCTATTTTTAAGAAAGACTGTCATAAAATATCCCAATAATTGTTTAGCTGTCTGTCGATTCCAAACTTCTTAAAGGCAATGTCACAAGGTGACATAACTCAGAAAGGTTGCAAAATGGCGATGGTATGTTCAAGATATATTTATTTACTGCCATTACAAATTTTTAGTAGTACGATGGGGAGCCATTGGTACCATGGCCTCCTTCGGCTGCCCTGGTCATTACGCCACTAGACTGCCCCCTAGGAAACAAGTGCACGAAATAAATTTCTATTACGGTGAAACTTGGTATTCAGTGTAACTGACTTAACTTAACCTAGCCTAAAATAAACACCAACAACTTCATCACAGACATAATACTTAAAAAAAAAACACACCAGGGTAAATGGAAATACGTCGTTAAACAATGGGAATTGTTCATTAGTGTTGACTCTACGTTTGGACGATTAGCGGTTAGTGGTAGCCTATAGAAGAGCGACAATAACGCCATACTGGCTAGGGGGCTAGATCTAAAGCTGGAATTTATATAGATACAGAAGGGACTGCATACACGTGGAGGTAAAAACATTAGTGTAGTTTGTCAAGCCAATTCTGTGATAGAAGATTTCTTGGACATAAAAATTAATTTTTAGGATTTGTCGGCAGCTGGTGCAATTTTCAGCAAGTGGAATCTTTCCTTTTTCCGATATACAACCTTAAAGGGGGATTGCCACCAAATGACAAACTGCAGCATCTATAGCCATTTTCCGATATCTAGTTCTGTCTAGCCCTTACTTTCAAGAGGCGAACTTAAACACACAAATAAATTTCTTTTTTTCCTTCTTACACAACAAACAAGCCACGTGCCTCATTAATTATTAAGTGTAAAGCTGGTGAGCCCACGTGCACCAGGAAGCAACCGGTAAAGTTAAGCTTAAAACATCACGGGCACTTTTTTCTATATATCGACCGTTTTGAAAATCGGATTTTGAGCCGCTAGATGCGCGCCATCTAGTGACAGTGAAATCGTTGACCTTGACCGCCTGCCCCCTGGTGAACGTGCACGAACCAACTTTGCATTCAATAATTAAGAAGGCTCGTGGTTACTTTGTTGAGTAAAAAGACATTTGTTTGCGCATTCCTACGGTTGTTGAAATCAAGTGCTACACAGAATTAAATAATGGCAGAGGGCGCTAGATGTTGCAACCTGTTATTCGGTGAAAAGGCACCTTCAGTATATGTTTTGCAGCGTAAGGGATTTGACAAAACTAAGTTATTAAGGTCTAAAAAAAATGCTGTCACAGCATCGGTTGACTAAAGAGACCGTTGTTTTTTTTTTACCTCCAGTGCCCCTTTCAGCTAGCTCAACGGTCAGCTCCAAATGCTAGCCTCATAGCCAGTATGGCGTTATTGTCGCTGTAGTATAGGCTACCACTAACTGCTAATCGTCAAATGGAAGAGTCAACCCTAAAAAACGATACGAGGGCGCAAGGACATAGAGCCTAGGGAATCAAGTTCACTCTAAGAAAAAAAATTGCGAGTTTTGAGTTCTTTGGGGGTGTTTCAGTTGTCACTTCCAAGCCCTCCAAAAAGGAGTTTTGAAGCATCTTACTCACCGAAACGGAGTTTAAAAAGTTACTTACGACGTTTTCAAGTTCAGGGTGCTAGGAGGAAGTTATGGAGACAACTTGATAACAGTCCCAAAGAACTCAGAACTCACCACTTTTTTCTTCGAGTGTTGATTTACGCCAGGATAATGGGGATGAAAATAAGAGGATGTCATGTTAAACAAAGTAAGGCCTACGTACATCAACACCAGAAGGTAAGCTCTGACTTCCCAAGACAGGTAAATGAAAAGGCTGGCAACAATCGCCGTTGCACAATGTGAATTTTGAAATACGATACGGAATGTTTTTGAAGAACAACAACCCACTTCGTTCGCATCATGGTGTTTATAGTATTGCTCGCCTATCAGTAATTACAGTTTCAGTTTCCTCTCAGTAATAAATGTGCCAATTGCGTAGTTTCAGTGACATCATGGAATGGTGTATCGTAAAATCGGAAATAAAACATCTGTTTAATTGACGGGTCTTTTCGATTCGTTAAGTTCCTGCAATCTAGAGGAAGTTAAGGCACATAAAGCAGCCTTTATTAAGGAACAGTTCATTCTTCGACCAAAACCTCCAAGCCAAGAAGACTCAACCGCAGGTAATTATTTAGGATTGTCGCATAGTTTCTGGTTTACGCAGGTTTCTGGCTTTGGAACAGTTGCAGGTTTGGAAATTTGGTTTAACGCTTTCGCACGCAATTTGATCCCTTTGTACTTGGATTTAACACTTTTATAATTCAATTTCACGTTAGTGGATTTCAAATTAACACTCTTGTCTTTGGATTTAACACACTTGCACTTGAATGTAACACTTTTGCACTTGAAATTAAAGCATTGAAATACCCTTTTTTTTATTATTCGCTGTTAATAATGTGACATATATGAAATATGCTTATAAAAATTGTATTTACTAATTGCCACGTAATGTAATTTCGCTGCGACATTCCCGAAACTCTACGAAATATCCTACGTCGCTTTAAACAAATGGCGATTAACAGCGGCGTTTGAAGCGAATGGCGACTGCTATGGAGCACAGCGGCTCGTCAGAAAAACCGTGCAGCGCTCGCGCTCGCCTAAGTGGTTTGTGTGGCGAGCCCCTATATGCTTTGGAGATACTAGCTGGTTTATGCATTGTATGCATGTGGGACAGGCTTCACTCCACAGGACAAACGACTCACAGTTGGGTTTTCTAATGTCTTTACTGCACATATTCATAACTAGTCTTGCTCGAACCTTCGTGCATGTTCGGTCACTGGTTTCTTACAGCCAACCACCACAATATTTACGCGCTCAACCGCTTACGATAACACTGGGAGGTGTGCGCCCAAGGCACGCAGTGGCGTATTGCGCATTCTCACACTTGTATGTGTACGAGGCGCTTCTCATTGTATTCTTCCACGTAATTTATCATCTGTCTAGTTTACGCTCGTGTAAATAAACTCCTTTTTTTGCTCCTCTTTTTTTTTAGGTTTTCCCACTCGGGTCTCCTTTCGATAAAACAGTGTTTTTACTAATTTTGTAAATGTCTGCCACCTACAATACTGTAAAAATGCGGTGTAGTGACGTTAAAAAAATAGTAGGTATATTTTCGTATTAAATACTTTTTTCCTTATGTTGTTATACAGCATACAGTTCCTCATTGTGAATTCTTTCCTAGGATTAGGATTTAACGAGCGTTAACCACTCCTGGTCATCTGCCCGAAGCCCTAATTCTTTCCTTAACTACAAGCTCAACAATGATTTTGATTCATTTGATGTTTTTGAATAGTTGCCCTTTGCGACTCGTCATTGTTTGGTCCGTGGCTTTCGTGGCAGGCTCATTGTTTAGTACTATTTGCTCTGTAGCTGCCGTACTTATGTCAAATTCAGTAATATTGCTGCCAAGATTTCTAATATCCGTTTCGCCATCCCCAGTATCTCCAAAGCAATCGTCATTTCACTTTATTTTTCCCTTCAAAGTCACCCTAATCGACATTTCTTTAAAGTGCAGTAGCATATTTTGTAAAATTTCGGGAGCGTCGCAGCGAAATTACATTACAGTAGCAATGGGCAACCTTAGTCGCCCTAAACCACCAGAGGCGCTGCGGTTACTACTGGTGGTTCGCCTTCACCCGCGCCCTATATCAGCATGGAGTGCTACTATTTCGCTCGAACAGCATCAACAAAAATGCCTGCGTATTGTTGTGTTCCGATGTGTAAGAACTGGGCAAGCGATCATGGCTTCCCAAAAGACACAGTACTACGAAAACGAAGACATATGGCCATTAAACGAGTCGATGAAATAACAATTAAACTCTGCGGAGGCCCGGTAAACACTCCAAGGTCTGCAGCCTTCCCGTCAAACGATTATTGCGTCGAAAGTTTATTCGACAACTCGCTTGCTCACAGATTCATATAACCAACGGACATAACATTAAAAAAAAAGCTAAATAATCTGTTATGACGTTCGTAGTTACGATTATTACGAATCTCGACCAAAATCAGGCATTAGGCTTTCGTAAAAAAGAATCGAGTGTGAAAAAAGTCCACCTTTCGTTACCAAACAAAAACAACGTAACAATTTCACACTATCTTGCCTCTGCGTCACTATAACAATCTAAGGGTATTAACACTCATGTTTTGATGATAAAGTGTATGGTTCCAACCTTTTTTATTAATTTTTTCTTTTAGTTTTGTGTTGCTTTAGAAAACTATAAGTTTTAGAAAATGACAGCTTTAGAAAACGACTAAGGGTCGTCCGATAAACTATTAATGTCCGTCAGGCTGAACTTACATGTTCGACTTTACTGATTTGTAACAATAATAAATTTGCTTCGTTATTATGGACTTAAAGTAAAAACTCCTAAACCGGGTGACAAAGTTTTAGTTTTACTAACAATATTCTACGGTGGGTGAAAAGTGCAGTCCCTAGCAAAAATAAAACTGGCTAGAAATGACATTTTTAGGCCTACTTAAGACGAATTTCGGTTGGGTAAAATTTAATTTAAAAAGTATTTGGTAGGGCCAGAACCTTGCTTGGAATATAGCCACTCTAGCTTTCATCTCCTTCAACTATTAACCTCAAAAAGCTATAGTTCCTAGCCTAACGGATAGTTTGTTTAGACCTGCATTTTTTGTTAGAGTTCATATTCATAATGAATTAACTCTCAACGTAGTCTTCATTAGGCCCAATAGTTAGCATGCAGATTCTAAATGAAGGGTAGGCAGCAATGACTTTTTTTGAGGAGGGGGAGAGACAGAATTTCATATAGAAAGTATTTGCATGGCCCGAACTTTGCTTGGAATATTGCCACTAGTTAATCTTCTACAACTAACCCTAAAACTAGAGCCTAACCTTTTTTAGCCCAATGTGCTTGCTACGCGAATCATAGAAAAAAGTATCATTGAAAATATGCAGTCCACACCATGCGTGTTCAAATTGAAGTACGCATACGAACACGGACCCCACTACAGGCATTGTTTACAAGTCGGTGCTAACTGAATAGAATTGTACCTACGATTTTTCTTGTGGGGAGGAGAGAGACGGGAGGATAGATTTCTAAAAAAAATTCTAACTCGTATTTTGCAGTCAGGAGCTTACATGGAATACTGCCACTAGCTACAATCTTTGGCAACAATCCCCAAAAACTAGTTCCTGACCTAAGAACACTATATTTAGTAGCCCACCGTGCAAATTTTACATTTCATATTCAGAATGCAGTAGCTTTCAACCTCGTCTATTAAATCTTGTTTTTTCCCTATGTATCGAAACTCCATGTTGCAATTATTGGGGTTCAGGTCCTCGATCCGTACTGAATGCCAGCCATGCTTCCACGCGAGAAGGACCACTCTAGTACACTACTCCACCTGGAGACAATCGCGCGTGCTAAGGTGCTCCATTAGTAAAAATTTCTGAATTAGCGTATTGCGTATAATTTCACGTTCTGTACAGGAAATTAAAAAAAAAATAGTTATTTCACTGCTTTAATTTCAAGTGCAAAGGGCTAAATTCAAGTGCAAGCTTTTTCTTAAGCGCCCCCTGGTCCCCATGGATTAAGCTCTGCTGCCAGCAGACTCCCCACCCTCATGACCTATGTCTTGAGAACGGTATTAGTGGCTCCCTGTCCTTCCGTTTTCACTTTCACGTAACATGTGAAGAACCAGTATATTATTATTACTAGAGGAAGCCCGTGCTACGCACGGCTGGTCTTGGATGCACCGTTTGCAACACTTGTACGGTTTGGTTGTTCATGTATCTGTCCATGTTTCGCCGAATTAGGTTTCTTCAATGCAAATTTTGTGCACACTGGCTAACAAACGCTTTCTTCGAATTAGGTTTGTTCAGTCCAATTTTTGCGCACATTGGCTAACAAACGCTGATTTTCGTTTGTTTCGCTCACTCAATCAGCGCATGTTGTGACTCAAATCACCAACTACACGCTCAAGCATCATTGCATGGAAAAAATTGTTGGCTGGCTAATAACATTTTTTGCTTACTGAAGTACGAGGCTAGCATCTCAAGCCGATCGTTAAGCTAGCTGCAAGGTGCACGTGGAAGTATAAACGTTAACGTAATTTGTCGAGCCAACGCTGTGAGAACGGTTTTCTTGGACCTAAAAATGCTCAATTATCTGGATTTGTTGGCAGCCGCTGCAATTTTCAACACGTCGCATCTTTTCTTTTCCATTATTTACAACCTTAATACAGGTTTTGCAGCGTAAGAATACGACAAAATAACGTTTTTTAGGCCTAAAAAATCCTCTCATACTACAAGTTCGACATATTAATCTGTTTTTTGTTTGCCTCTATGTGAACCTTGCAGCTAGCTCAACGAAGACTCCATATGTAAGCCTCGTCACCACTATGGCGCTATTACCGCTGCTCTAAACTATACCTTTACCCAAATAATATTTTGTTAAAAGCTGTATGAGAAAGTGGAATTTTTGTGTATTCTTAAAATAGTGCTTGGTTTGACTAAGGAGTATATGGAATTGCAGGAAGCCTATAGAGACGTGCCACACTCTGAAGCATCGATAGTACCCATCACCGAGTATCAATTCAGCTTTCATACGAGATAGGATATACGCTCCATCAGTACACAGTTTTGTAGTTTTAGGACGCAGATAGCACTGCCAGTACACAGAATCTTCCGTGCATGAAAAAATGATAATTCATTTAAAAGTGCCTAGAGGGCGGGGGGGGGGGGAACCAATGGTTCTACGTGTGATTTTCTGATCGGTCCATACATACTCTTTTCAGAACATTTGCGTTTTAAATACTCGCTAACGCATTAAACAAACGGAATCACCAAACCAGGCCTAATTAGTGCAGGTATAGGCCGATTGCGTGTGGTGCCACCCCAATACCTGCTGCGGCTCCTAGGGAGCAAGGAAAATATATCCAGACATTTAAGGCCTCTCCAGACAGAAGAAAATTTCGTGCGAAGCTATGCGTAACTACGTGCCTACAAGGTCAATATTGCAGTAATCTTGTGGTTGGTGTTGCGTTAAGGACGAATATTGAAGTCTTTTTTACACCATACTGCGTCAACGTGCAGCCGCGAGCAGCCAGTCTGGTTAGGGCTTTACTCGCCAATCCTTGCAATACCCAGAGTTCCACTACAAATGCAATACGAGTAAGCCTATTGACTTACATCGCTTGGCTCAGTGGCTTAAATAACGTGGGTGGAGGGGAAGAAAGGGGCAGGGAAAACCCTCTGAAAAACAACGAGTAGATGGGGCGTTTTATTAAGCTATTCGTGTGCATGGGTAGCCACGAGCACTGCAGGCGTCAGATTCGATAGGTGTTTTGGTCACGGCTGTACATCTCCGGCTTCTACAGTCCCGGGTTCGATCCCAGTGAAGGAAAGTGTTTATATACTGTTTTTTCCTCCGGTTGCTGCCCGCCCGTAGTACGAGCGTTTTCTCCGGGTACTCTTGTTTCCTTCCTCTTGCGGCAAAGAAAATGATAGTGGTACCTTCAAGCAAGAAGTGGTCTCATATTTTCTAGCAGGGGACATAAAGGGGGGATTTATAGTAGCCTACAGAGAAAGACGCCTTGGGAAAGGTAGCCACACTGGGAAAGAAACCTTTGTACCCTGCGGCTGTCGTCAGTGAGGACTGTCCTCGCAACTGGGATTATAGGGGTAGTAGCGTAGTTATTAAGGAAAATCAAGGGCATTTAAAACTTAAAATAGGAAAAAAATTAGATTTTTTATATCAAGTTTACAAATTTTTTATAAAACGTAGCATTGACCGCGCAAATCTTTATAATTTTTTTATATAAACTATTTTCATTGTTAAAAGTTGTTAAAGATTTGTGCCGTGACTCGTCCATGTTTATTTATTATGGGAGAATTATGACTGTCTTCCTGATATTATTTACTTGTCAGAAGTGTCGATAATTAGACGATCTGCAATAATTTTATTTATTTATTTTGTTTTTACAGCTCAACATCTTAGGACTTAACATTATGATTTCGATCGCAGTATTGTTGCTCGGTGTGTTGGTGCCCGCAGCGTTCAGCCAAGAACCAGTCTGTCAGAAGCAGACCACCACCGATAAAATAGATTTGACGCAGGTATACGTATAAGACCTTACCACACAGCAAAAAAGATATCTGTGACAGTTTTAAAAACATATTATGCCAACGTGTTGTTAAGGAAATATAGGGCAGATTAGTGGTGGTCAGAGCCTAATTTACCGTACTTAATTATTGCCTAAAGTTGCCAGGTTCGTTTTTGACGCTACCACAATCCATTCTGTATCACCGTGCTGGCGCGTTGTGTGTTGGAATGGTGTGCGCAGTTTTGGGATTGCTAAATATATACGGTGATGTTTTGGATTTTAAAAAGTTTACATAAAAAAAGTTTACTTTACACGTCTTTGTTCGAAGCTTACCAAAACGCGAAAAAGTTGTGAAAGTTTTTACTACTGTGCTTGTTTTATGACGATTGAAATTAGAAATACACAACTTTATTTAAAGCACCTAAACTCAACACAATAAGAACCAGAGAACCCCATCCATTTTACGAACAGAATTAGCAACCGCTAAAGTCAGATGTAACCAAGATTTTAAATTGCAAAATATTCATCCTATTGCCAACCTATGCGTTCTTTTGATCGAAGGACAGAAAATAATACTTTTTAGAATAAATTAATGCATCCCTCGCCCACGGTTGTGTCTCCCCAATTTCTCAATTCGTGTGCTTACAACCCTAAATTTTGTATTTAACATGTAATGTTACGCAGGTTAGGACCCACAGTCGGGGTTAAAAAAGAAATGACGTTTACAAGTTTAAGTATTAAAAAAAATTAATAACCACCTAACCATTACTATACGCCTCACGTAAGAAGAGCACATGACTATACTTTGTTCCACATTATGTTTTCAGAAAACTAACAGTATGATGCCACGTTTTCTTCCACTACGAGTGCAAAAAATCCGTAAACATCCCATTCGTAAACTCTAATAGCAACATTGTAGTGTCTCCAAGTGTGATATCCACATGGTTTTTGCACTCTTAGTGCAAGGAAACGAGTCTTCATCCAGTCAGTTTACTGAAAACATAATGTGGAACAAACTATATGTCCAGCAGCAAAAAGCGACCTCTGTGAGGGAACCTGGGAACACGATGCCAATTCTCCCCATGCCTATGAGGATTCCCCTCACCCCTCCCAAAAAACTGTAGAGTTTAGGCATAAATAATTGTGTCATGTATTGCTGCGGCTCGTAGTTAGGGGCTTAGCCCCCCCCCCCCCCTGAAACACGAAAAAATTTGAAATTAGCGTTCCGAAAGGGTATAAAAACATTTAAAGACTGAAAAACAAACATTTAAAGACTAAAAACAAACAAAATATAAAAAAAATTGATGAATTATGTATCAATATTTTTAAACCTTCACCCCCAAATACAATTGATGAGCTGTTCCTCACTGAGTCACCTCCTACCCCCTTCCTCTATGCTCCATTTCTTGGGAACAGCGAGCATGCACAGGCGAGTGGATATCGTCTGAATCCGTCTATTCCCAAAGCTTTTCTCCAGGTGTTAAGGGATCACGGTCAGGTTAAAATGTATTGTTTCGTTTAAATACTCTAATTATTTTGGATACAATTGCTTGTTCTCTTCCAGGGGGAACTAACATTGTACTACTGTGCCACGAGTGCGCTTCAGCGTACTGTAGACACTTGCTACGTTACGCTGACCCCTAAAGAACCGTCCAAAACAACTGACGCAAAGGTCTTTTACTCCACCATCCAGTGAGTTTATCATATGTGTGTAATAATAATAAATGTACGGAATTTTGAATTTAATTGTTTGAAAAGAACCTGGAAGACACATAAGGTTGTTGTAAGACTCATAAGGTTGGTATCATCACGCATCACTTAAAAACTCGTTGCTGACTTGAAGATTTCTTTTTTGTTTTGAGATTTGGGCATAGTTCCTACCAGCACTATTTTTATACACAGCAAAACTTAATAGCAGCACCATTAGGGCGTATATGTGTAATTTAAGCAACGACTAGCATTGTGAATTTTCTAGTTCACGAGGTTTTACTTCTAAATTCGTTGGCTGCATCTCGCCTTTAACGGAGCATGCAGATTTCCTGATGTGCATAATTAGTACCCATAACGCTGCGGAAGGAGTTCTCATCGTGGTTCGTGACACGAAGTAAAAAAAACAGGCGGCATGACGTCATTGATTTCTGACAAGAAACCATCTTTACTGCGCTACAAATGGCGAAATGATTTCTGAATACCAGCATTCGAGAGTTTGTTTTCGATTCCACAGATATGAATTGAGCACGATTTTAGAATTTGAATTCTCGCTTCGAAGTGCTAGGGCGCGTTTACGCAACGACTCGCCTTTGCATTCTCACAGCTAGAATTTAATCGCGATGGCAGATATATCGTTTCCATGGTAACAACGCTACCTGGATTAGTTAAATCCGACATCGTTTGAGTCAATGCTTGCAGCCTTATAATCTGTGACAATAAGATAAAGAATTCCTCGTGGCGTAACAATTTTCCCAGTAGCTTCTAAACTCACATATTGACTGTTTTCGTTGCGAGCCGGCAGAGCTAAAACCACCGCCATGTTGGAATTTCAGATGTTTTCTAGCGTCTAGCTGCGACAAGGCGAAGACACGTCGTTGTATATATTAATGCGTTCTTATGTTTTGTGCTGTCGTTTGATCACCGCTAGAAACTGTTCTTTGTGCGAAAGTAGGCATACTTAGCAATGGAGTCAAATGACGGTAATGCTGTAGCAATGTTTACAATTATTGTTTATTTTGTTCTTTACCCTTGTTGTTATTTATAATACATTTACTTGTTTATGTAATGCCGCACAAGATTATTGGAATTCAATGTTAAATAAACAATCATAGTGTAGCAAATAGCTTTCGGCGAACGAAAGATTTTTTCATTAATCTGCTCTTAGGGTGATCTGATAAGGCAAATCTTCTCGATTTCTAGTTAATACTACATTCTGTTGTTGCTTCGCGCCTTTTACGGGTAGTTTGGCTTTCGAGCGCTCTTTATCTTTAACCACGATGATGTCCAGATGGCTCGAGGCGATACGTATGGTGCACGTGGCATGACGGCTTCAGTTACCGACAACAAAAATAATATTTGCTGTAGTAGAAAACGAAGGATTCATTTCTGAATGCCAGTTTGATTTCGATTGGACAAACCCAAAATGGGCATGTATTGCTGCGTTCGTTTCGTAGAAACTGAAAATCCGTTAATAAATAACGATAGACTAGCAAATAGCTTTCGGCCAGTGAGAAGGACGTGGATAAATGCGGCCTAAAGGTGCGTTTATGCAACAAGACCTTCTCGCTCGCTAAACGCTACTTGCTAGTCTAACGTTGTTTATTTAGTTTTAGTTTCCAGTTTCTACTAATAGTCCTGTCCCTGGCCTATACCCCCGTACGAATTTTTGATTATACGGATGAAACCTGTTACAAGGGTCAGGCACACTATAATAGATTTAAAAAAAAATAGTGGTAGACATCTGAGAAACTTCATCCGAATTTTTAAGCCGCCATTTTCCAATATGACCGTTTCTTTCGATGAAATTAAACATATTTTATGCTATCAACTGTGTTATCAGATTCCAAAAGAGTTGTATTGCCATCTTGATAATTAAAACATATTTGTAAGCAAGCCACCTTACAATGACACTAAACGTATGTAAATATGTCAGCCGGAAATGGTTTAGAAAAGTACGGTATATGCAAATCAATACAAAAAAGGACAGTACTACTTAGAACACAACAATTGTTTTTTTATAAAATTGAAAATACAGAGGTTAGCAGTAAATGCTTTTCGAAACAATTAAATAATATGGAACTACTACCGCACAGCCTTTCAAAAAATCCTCAGCATGCCCATTTTGGGCTATAGAGCGGTCGCAAGAGCACTTTTTTTGAATTCGACAATCAGCATACACTTTTATCGCTACACCATTACCTCTTCACCTTTAAATGGGCTTAGGATGGTCCCAATCAAAGTTAAACGATTGCAGTTCGGGTTGATGGAAAGAAAAGATCCACACCTTTCAGAAAATCTTCAGCATGTCCATTTTGGGCTATTAGAGGGCTTGCAAGACAACTTCGAATTCATAAATGACCTTGCCCTTTTGCCACTATGGCATTACCTTTCACCATTACGTGAGTGTAGACGGTCCCTATCTAAGTTAAAAGATTTCGGTTAGAATTGATGGAAATAATAGATCCCCAGCTTTCAGAAAATAGGAAGCATGTCCATTTCTGGCTATTAGCAAGCTTGCAAAAGTACATCGAATTCGAAAATCACCACACGTTTTCGCTGCTACGCCATACCTCTTCATCTATAAATGGGCGTAGGACGGTCCCTATCTAAGTTAAACGATTTAGGTTAGGGTTGGTGGAAGAATAGATCCCCACCTTTCAGAAAATCTTAATAATGCCTATTTTGAACTATTAGAGGGGTTGCAAGAGCATTTTGAATTTGAAAATCACCTTGCACTTTTCCACTACGCCATTGCATTTCACCTTTGCATGTGCATAGGACGGTCCCTATCTTAGTTAAATTATTTAGATTAGGAATGATGGAAAGAATAGATCCCAACATTTCTGAAAATCTTAAGTATGTCTATTTTGGGCTATTAGAAGGGCTCCTAAGAGCACTTTGAATTCGAAGATCACCACTGCTTTCGCCACTATGCCATTACCTCTTCACCATTAAATGGGCGTAAGACTGTCCCTTTTTAACTTGAACTATTTCGGTTACGAGTGATGGAAGAATCGATCCCCAACTTTTAGAAAATCCTATGCATGTCCTAGTAGGGCTATTATAAATAATAATACTAAATAAAAATTTTGCCGCATTAACAGCAGGGATACCAGAAGGGCAAGCCACTTAGACTGGACCCGTAAAAGTTTTTTCCTTATCATTCTCTAGTCTCTATTTAAAAAAAAATTCTGGTCGTTTCAAAAAAGCCTGTAGACTTAACTTACCAAGGATGGACCTGAAGTGTGCCGGGGAACGAGCCCTGACCGCTTCGTCAGAAAGAGAGTTCCACACAGCTATAACTCGAAGGGAAAAGAAGTGTTTTCTGCAGTCGCAATTAGCCGATTGTACTGCCAGTTTAAATGAATGCCCGCGTGTAGTCCGGCACGGAGTAAGGTCGAAGAAGGGAAGATCAACATTCAAAAAACCCCGAACGATTTTAAACGTCAAATATACGACTCATAAGAGCAATTTGAAAACAAAAATCACTACAATCACTTTAAACTTGCAGCGAGAATCAAAATCCAACATGGCATGCATTTTGGGGTTATCGAATCGAAAAACAAACCATCGAATGATGGCATTCAGAAATCAGTCCGCCTTTTGTACTGCAGTACAAATTATTTTCTTGTCATAAATCGACGCTGTCATGCCGCACAGTCGTATGTGGTGTCGCCAGACACGAGGAGAAGATCTACGTCCACGTTGTTGCCGTCGATACTACGTATACACAACTCAAAAGCAGCATTCTCCGGTAAAGGCGAGAAGCAACCAGCAGATTTAGTATTAACAAGTAAACGCTACTGAACGAGAAAATTGCTGTGGCGTAAACCAGCCCTAATATTACGGTGCCGAAAGCTGTTTACTGACCTAATTTTATCTAATGCTTCAGCATTTCTTCATTTATTGTTCAAAATTTGCCTAATCTTGCACGACCGAACAACACAGAGAGAAGTTAGTGGTTGTCAAACCACGTTAGAAACAAACCATAGCACTAAGTAGGGAGAACTCAGGGCGGTTTTACGCAACGTCTTGCCTTTGCATTATCGCAGCTAGAATTTAATTGTGATAGCAAAGTTGTCATTGCCTTGGTAACAACGCTACGTGGATTAGTTAAATCTGACATCGTTTAGTAAATACTTGTAGTCGTATAATCCGTGAGAATAGCATAAAAAAATCCCTTCTGCCGAAATTATTTACCCAGTCGCTTCTGAACTCGCATTATTGACTGTTTTCTTTGCGAGCCGGCAGAGATAAAACCGCCGCCATGCTGGATTTTGTGATGATTTCTAATTTCTAGCTGCTAGAATGCAAAGCCGAATCGTTGCTAAACGTGGTTTTCCTTGCCATTACGGCGCCCATTGTGAGTGTATCAGTTTATAAGCAAAACCTTCGAACCCTGTCTCTTTAAATCAGAAAAATGGACATAATCTAAGACTACACCAACGTGTGAAAATTTGGTAGACCCATTTCTCGGGCACCAAGAATCAAGTCGTAAAAATTAAGGACAAACCTAACGCTAGATGGCACCACAGTAAGAGCTTTTCCATTGATTTACGTCTAGCAATATTTCTTCTCTCATTTTTGCAGAACGAAGGAAACCGGAAATGATAGTTTTGTCATGCAAAAAATCGGAAGTGGAGAATACGATTATCTGAACCGTGGCAGTAAGTTTCTTTTTTTTAACCTACTTCAGATTTAAATATTTCGATATGTAACTGGATTTCAGCGGAAATCACCATTCCCTTCTCCCCGCCCCCCCCCCCAAAATATTTCGATTAAAAAACATTCTATCCTCATTGATTAGTTGCATGTTTCGTTATTCCTTAAATACTTGTATTACCTTACAACAGTCATACTCGTGGGATTTCAGGGTTGGGCTAAATTCATGTAAAAAATAATTCTTGATTTATTTGCAAGGTTAATTTAAATATAAAATTGTATATCTTAAAATTGAGGTGGGAAAAGTACATTAGAAACACGATACTTCCCGTCCCACTGTATGTCGTAACAGGAGTATCATAAAGAAGGAGTCTCCAACGTAGTTCCACCGTTTGTTCTTTCATCATACTGAGTCCTAACCCCATGCGGTCAATTGTCAAACTAGTGTCATTTTTTACTTTTGTGGAAAACGTACGTTAAAATATTACGTTTGTAGGGTTTTATTTAATATGTGTAAAAAATATCCCTTGTGCTGCGAAGCTTTTAGAGCTAAAAGAACTTAAAACGAAAAAGGCATTGTGTTTCTCGAGCCAAAGCCGAACGGAGTAGAAATTGCGTGTAACTTTTGATTTTCAGTATTGAAGCAACCCATTGGCCAATCTGATCACGTGATTTTCTGCTTCTTCTCAACACGCTGAAACACGTTCCCGACATGAATCCGTCCCCTGCTAGATAAAAATTCGGTCTAAGGCAGCTAACAGAACTTATAACAACAGAAACAACTGCCGAAAAACAGCAGGATACAGTTGTTGCCATATACTTACAGCGATTATGTCGGACGTGAATGTGGTCCCTACGTAGTGTTTGGTAGGAATTACTAACATGGCAACAATAGTCAACAGAACTGTAAGAACGTGGACGTAAACACTGTGTACATTCGCATTATTATAAGCCCTCAGAACGTTGTTCTACTCCAAAACAAGGGCCATAACTAATGTTTTCTGGTGTTCTTGAAGAGCAACTCATCAACCCCAACCCTTCCCCCACAAAAATTCCTATTTTTATAAATTCCTACGTGATCTAAGAGGTCTAGACAGAGTCTCCACCCCGTCTAAACTGTCAAAACAGTGAAGGCAAAGTCACTATCCACGACCACCTGCTAGACAAAAAGGTGATAAAAATCACATTGTCTTGCATTTCATGTATTGGTCAACATTATTACGATGTCGCTTGTGCTTGCAGTTTCTACAATTACTGGAGATAGGTCGGGAATCTATAAAAACATTCGTAAAAACGTGTAGCAAAAAATGTGCAGTCCAAGTACGCTGCGACAAAGCTGATCCCCCCCCCCCCCTCCCCAGCACCTCGTTAGCTACGGCCCTGCTCAAAATCTAGACAAACGAATTATGATACACAATCAATAAAAACACGGAAATGAGGAAAAGAAATAAAAAAACAAAAAAAAATAATAAACGGTTTTAGTAGTTGAGCGCATTAGCAAGCCGCTCCAGTTTGGAATTTGTGATCGTAATTAAAAAAAGCAAGACAAAAAATAACACAAACCCCAAAGCATCCCAAGCACGCCCCCCCCCCCCCCCCAAAAAAAAAAAATAAAAATAAATAAATGGAACAATAAAAAAGAAGTGATATCATACCAAAGACGAAAACCTGTAAGACGGCGCCAAATTAAGATTGGTTCTGGATTCAACGGAGTGACCTTAACAGACCAACCATTCGCCAAATTAATCCCACCAACTAATATTTCAGACTTTTACGGAAAAATTTGACCATGGCTACCAAACGTAATGGTGAAACTTTCTAATCTATTTTGTCCCACGTAGTATTTGAAAAAAAAAAAAGCTTCTGCCTTTTAAAGAAACAACAATGCTCCTGTGATTTTTGCCCCCTCTTTTTCTTTCAATTTCCACTTTATAACGCATTCACCATCTAATTCGGGATCTGAAGGTCACTTTTTCTCTTAAATTTAACATATTGGGGGGAATTATTTCCTTTAATTCTTGTTCTTACACGCTTTTACCCTTAATTTCTCGCCTTTAGGAATACTATTGTTCTCAAACTCGAGGCCTAGGGGAGGATTTTTTCCTATAATTCGGGCCTGTAGACACTTTTAGCCTTAAATTCTCATCTTTAGAGAAACCTTTTCGTCTAACTCGGTACCTTAAGGAGAATTTTCTTTGCTCTAATCCGAGCCATTAGACACTTTTAACCTTAAACTCTCACCTTTTGAGACACTTGTTTTCAAATTCGCTACCACAAAGACATTTAGTTCACTACATTCTGTACTTTAGAGGAAATTTTCCCAACAAATTCAAGACTTTGGGCATACTTTTGCCTACCCTCACCAAATTTGGTACTCTCTGATATTTTATTGGTGTTGGATGTAGTCGTTTGACCTCTGTGATTCCCCCCCCCCCCCACCTCCCCCTCCGCCACTGCTTACTGCTTACTGGTCTGACGGGTAGAGGCTTTTAATTTTATACAGACAACAACTCCCGTAATGTCAGTAATTTAAAAGCACAGACGTGGAATTGTATTGAACAACGCACTGCTTTTATAATATGGAGTATATTATGACAGAACGGAATATTATTGTATTATACTCCATATTATAAAGTTAAGTAGCATGGTTGTGCTGCAAGCCCCTGTGTGTGAAACGAGGAACAAACGCCATTATTTTCCTGAAGACAGTGGATTAAAGAACAACTATTTTCTCACATTGTACACATACAGTGATGTACACAGATGCTCAATACTCAGGTTTCGCTGAAGCATCATATGAAGATTACAAACAAAAACGTCAAGGGTGCCTTAAAAAAGGGAGTTATATGATTGAAGTTACACTTTACTTGTTAAAATGTACACGGATAAAATTGATGATTTCTAATTGACATAATCAAATGTACAATTGAGAAAATTGCATCTGTTTACGTGCCGTTGTGCTTTACGTAAAACATACGATTGGTAAAGCAGAACAGCACTTAAACAGATGTAATTTTCCTAATTGTACATTTGATTATTTCAATTAAAAATCATCAATTTTTATCCGTGTTCATTTTAACAAGTAAAGTGAAAATTCAATCATTTTCTTTTTTACGGCACACTTGACGTTTTTGTTTGTAATCCGCGTACCTTTTTTAAGGCTGTGGTGTCGCGCTGCAAAGGTTTATGCATGCAGTCGATTGTTGCTGCCCACTTTGAAACAATTAAACTCAGATCTGAAAGCCTGTATCTACGAAATAAATTGCGCAATCTATCGTTGGTAGCTTAGTTTCTTTCACGATTATTTATTCGGAGCTATGGCCCATCAACAATGAACTTTTTAGCAAAGACATACCACGTCACGAAGAATGGATCCGGAGTTTGCCCAGTGGCATTGTTCCCTAATTACAATGGTTAAAACAATGTAAAACAATCAAAATGATCGTTCAGGGACCCGTAACTCTGGAATGGCTCGACCAATCGAAAAAGTGGTCTCTCTGAGGATGAAGCCCAGGGAAATTTCTGGCTTAGATCATGTTCAGATTTTAGGTAGGTGGAGTAGTTTTTTTTTGAAACCGTGTCACACAAGAACAACAAGAACAACAAGTGAACAGTTTTCAAATTTACGTGTGGATCCCTACGTTTACTCTTGCACGGAATTGCGTAAAAGTTGGTACAAATATACCTTCCTTACCTATCTACTATCTGGCCAAGTTTGGTCTAAATATATTAAATAGGAACAGAGAAATTAATAGTTTTAGTTTTGCTGGAGATGTATACACGGCTATCGCCTTGTATGATTACAGAAAGTTGCTAATTCATTAAAAGGTTAAAAATATTTGACTTGCGACAGTGCTTCTGCTAACAAACTTTTAATTTCAGCCCGTGGTTACATCATGGATGTATCTGAAGATGGCAACTGTTACAATTTGTACAAGTGCTTCGGCGAAGCAGGCGAATGGAAACTCCCTAAAGAAGCTGGAGGTAAATTTACCCTTTTCAAATTTCATGGAAAGTGTAATAAATCCAATGCCTGTCCAATGTCGCACATATTTTGGCGTTTTATTCCCATTTCATCTCTGTCATACAGCCCTGGAAAATTTAATTAGTTGGATCGAGCTCAAAATACCTTAGTTTTACGAATGTCAGGTAAAGATTTAATAAGCCGAATACGTCAAACGAATCGTGTCATCATTGCATCGAGGCTAATTCAAGCAACAGCAGTAAATTACAAAACAGCATTACATGGTGTTCAACACCAGTGCCGAAGCCTCGTAGAAGCCTGGAGCTTAAGATTGATTGGTTCTCCCCGCCCTCCTAGTCCGGCTAAAAATGGGGCATAATACACCGATTTTAACAACTTTTCAGTAAAAGTACACATTTTTAAAAATTTAAGTAATGTTATTTTTCCCGCGACAGAGAGGCCTTGAAATCGTGTTTCGGCCTTGGCTCCGTGCTTCGGCAGCCAAAACGCACCACTTAATCCTGCATGCTCAACACAGGACCTTATCTACATACTTGCTGCGTTAAATAGACCTACCCTCTTCCAAATGACATTCCTATCAATTTTCCTTGAAATTCCCCATGAAATATAGTCATAAGGACTTACCAAACTATCGTTATTAAAAGCAGGTTGTTACTTAATGAAAGTCTGCAGAATATACCACTATCTAGCACTATCTAGTATTATATAGCACTTGCATGCATCAAGCAAAGAAATGCACAACGCCATTTGTTTTAAAGAAACAAACAATCCGCGTGCCTCCTTCATTACGGAATGAAAATTTGGTAAATCCTCGTGTACCTGGGATCATCTCTGGACGGCGCCATGGTAGATTATATAAAATCCCTGCTGGCGACAGCCTTCCTTTAAGTCATTTGCTGTAAATTCATTTTAAAATATGACAGCTAGAAGATACGCCGTTGTAATTCTGGGATTCTTTTACGAGGATCCAACGGCAAATTCAATTCACGGCTTTTAGTCGTTAGAACTACGATGTATACAAGCGAGCGTTCGTTAATAAAATTAATAAAGAAGGAATCACAAGGTAAAGGGTCAACGAAGCAAGCAGTCTGCATTAAAGACTGGCCTTGTGTATCAGACTAGTGTATCGTGTATCCTCACAGGTCAGTCTTTAATGCACACTGCTTGCTTCGTTTGAGCGTTCGTTGTAAACTGCCGATTGACCTTAAAACTGATAATAAATTCGTGGTTGGCACGGAGTTAGAGCCCAATCACGTCACACATCTGATTTATGCCAATAAGTACGCCGTCCCTCCCCGCACCGCTTATTCTCTGCCGCTTCTCATTGGCAAGTGGTAGAATCTTTTGTAGTGTTTATCCCGCTGTCCGTCCCCCCCCCCCCCCCCCCCTCCTTAGCTATCTTCGCTAAGTTCGGCGACCAAGGTTAATTCGTCTCATCGGATGATGGCTGAGGCGTAGTTTGGGTATTATATGTGCAAGCAACCATTTAAGATTAATCCAGATCAAGATATGATCGAAATTTCACGTGAAATGGTTTGTGCAGGCCACAGGGTGATTCGTCGTATCCAGAGTAACGTAGGTCAATTTCCTAAGACATACACGGTGTCACAACTTCCGAACTACCTCTACCGCCTAGGAAAATGATGTCACAAACAAAATTACCCCTTCCCCTTCGTCACAGATGAAGAGGAAAATAATTTAGGGAAATCGTTTATTTTTTAGGTTTTCTTTTAGACCATTATTTTTAGGCTGTTTTGAAGGGTGAAGGAGTGGGAAAATATTTGACCAAAATATAATAAAATAGAATGAAGCGTTAAAATTATTGATCTGTGAAGAAAAAAAAATTATAGAGATGCAGCAGTTTATAGAATTTCCTGATGAATTGTGTAATTTTTGTTATGTCACCGGTAAACATTTTAATAAGCTACATTTTGTGCTGCTGCTATCACTGAAAGGGGCAAGGTAGCCCACTGGTTAGCACGACCACTTCATGTGAAAGAGGACCCTGGTTCGACCCTGACCTCAGCCACCCCTGGTACTTTCGGGTAGAAGAGGACCATGTGATGCCTCGTGCTCGTGTTGATTGTGGCAGGTAAAAGATCCTAGGAATTTCCGATTGGAATTACCTAGAAAAATTGTCCCTCTCGCCTTCTGGCACCATGGCTTCAGCTGGGAGCGCAGCAAAACTACAGCTAGTATCACTGATAACGTCGTAGTTATTTAAAACTTCTGTTAGAGATTGAAGTCGAGCTGGAAGCTTGGGTTTTTCTGCAGATTTTTAATCACAAGAGTGTTTCATCGAAAGTAATAAAAATAACAATCTTAACAATAGGAAATGGATTAAATTCAGAAGCAACCCTACAGGAATCGCGCTGCTTAAAAAATTAAACTTTGTAACCTATATATACAGGGTGATCCAACTAAAGTGTTACGAGCCGATATCCTGAGAATGAATAATGAGAGAATAATAACTATAGAAATGCAATAATTGGTGTTATGAGGGGCGTTTACACGAGAAAAAAAAGAATGACCTTGAATTAATATTTTAAGGTCATCCTCGTGCTATCTTCCAAACGTGAGATGCGATACGGCAAAGAAAGTAAATTAGAAAGTTGGACGCAAGGACACAATACGACCAACCAAAAAAAAAAAAACAGATTCAAAACCGGATAATAAATAAAATAGTTACGATGATGTTTAAAAGATAACTCTGAACATGCTGGCTGTACTGCAATGAAGCCAACTGCCGAGAAGGCTTCTACGCGCTACTTGTTTTAAATTCTAAACGCAAGGTGGCGGCACATTACGCAACCTTACGGTAGACAGAGGTTGCACAGTGTGACGGAGGTTTTATCCAGGTCCCAACGTCAGATACTTGTCGAGATTCTAAATTTCCAATACTGTTGCATTCCAAATGGCCGTCTCATTTACCTACAAGTGTCATTTAGTCATTCATTTCTCGAACGTGCGTACCCCTTTGGCTCCTTTACTTTTCATTTGTAGTCTGGTTTACTTGAATTAACTAAATGCAGGAAGCGAATTCGTTTGTTGAGGGCCAAGTAGTGTTTCTCGATCGTCCTTCTTCCCCCAATTCGATCCCCGGTTTGGTTCCTTTTCTATTTGTTTTGTCGTCAGATTTACTTGGAGTAAGTAAATTCAGGAAGCCAATTCGTTTGTTGAGGGCCAAGTAGCGCTTCTCGTACGTCTTTAGGGAAAATCATAGTTATTTGGAGTAACTAAATTCAGGAAGCGAATTAGTTACTCCAAGTAGTGCTACTCGAACATCCTTCTCGGTCCCCCCTCCTCCCCAATTTTGTTTTTCCTGCATGTTTCTTCGGTTTGTCGCCAGGTTTACTCAAATAACAAAAATCTTGCAATCATGTAAACCTCAGCATGAACTTCCTTGTTAAACGTCAAACTTTGAGCTCCTACAGTTTCGGCCAGAATTGGCATAGACCAACGAAATTCGGTATTTGGGGTCGTGTCGAAACTATTTCACTGCATTACAAATTTTAATGACAACCATCAAACCGTTCGGCGTCCACAGTATGGCCATTTCTTGATGTTGTTGTTGTTGTTGGGACTCTTTGCTCTCACCTGGAGACCGAACAACTGAACCGATTTTCAAGTTATATAGCTTAAATCGTAGGTATGGACAAGGCCTAAGGCCTTTCGCAGGCTATTTTAACGTAACTACAATATTCTTGACACGGAAAGCCAAATGGGCTAAAACCTTTGCTTTCACCTAGAGATCGAACCAATGAACCGATTTTCAATTTGTATAGCTTAAAATGTAGGTATTAACACCGACCAGGGCCTTTTGAACCCGATTTTGATGTGACTGCATTATTCTCGTCGGCAGAGCAATTATTATTGTAGAGCACTGGGCAGAAATCATTAATGTTGCTGTTGGGACTCTTTGTCCTCAGCTGGAGATCGAACCACTAAACCGATTTTCAAGTTCTATAGCTTAAAGTGTAGGTATGGACAAGGCCTAGGGCCTTTCGCATGCTATTTTAATGTAACTGCATTATTCTTGACACGGAAAGCCAAATGGGCTAGAACCTTTGCTCTCTCCTAGAGATCGAACCAATGAACCGATTTTCAAACGATTAAACTTCATTTACGAAACGGTAATAAAACCAAACATACGATGCTTAATATATAATATACCAACCATAACTGCAAGCCAAGAGTGTCATTTTAAGAATATGCAGTAAAGAGGTTAGTCCTCAAATCTGAAGGAAAGCATTGAACAGATCTGACTGCTCACTACGATGTTAAAGAGTAACATAGCTAATTGACCGAAACATGGGTGTAAGCTACATCAAGAAGAATGAATACTGTAATGTAATACAAACCCAACGTCATTTACGAACCCAACGTCATTTTCATCATTTCCCAGGTTTTAAGAAGAGTTTTTCACATCCTTTAGAGAACACGGACGGTCTGAAAAGTCAGACTTTGTCCAGAATTGAACAACTGTAATCGGCAGAGAGAAAGGTTTAGTTCCCTGCACAGGGATGGCAAAGTTATAAATCATGTAACCCAGTTCTACTAAACAACATAATAAATCATGAATAGCTAAAACTCATCTCTTGCAATAAGTTTATAGCATAACATAAAACAAGGTATATTCAGCAGCAGGAAACATATTTATGTGTATATTTTATCTTTTGCAAGGAATAGTAAATGACAGCTCATCAGTCTTCTCTGTCTGCATTTTCATAACTTTGTAGCAGAAACACGTAAAGTGGCCATATCTTAAATTTAACGTCTGTGGGGGAATTGAAAGGGAATGTTTTTGCGTTTATGCTGAAGTTAAGAGTTTATGTAAAACTAGCAAGCCGGAAAACTCGACTTCTGCCATTTTACAAACTTGATTATGGATCGAGAGAGCGAAGACGAAACAAATGACAAGATTTATGTATGCGGCACAGAAATTATACTGAACAGATAAGGGAAAACAAGCATCACTTATTGCCAATCCAAATCTACAAAAGGCTCCTATTATTTTAATTTTCACCAGAACCGCCTTAAACCACAAAGGGTTAACATAATGACAAACCCGGATGTCATGGAATTCCAAATTGACACATCACAGTTTGTAAAAATCGCCTATAATGTTCACTATGATGGCTGCCAATCATTAACTCAATTGGATTACACCTGGTTTTATAGCTATAAATAAAGAAGATATATTCCACTGCAGTTAGCCAATGCAAACTTGAACAGATGGTCAACCTTTAGTCACAGCGTTTCCTAGGATTCCAGGTTAAAATTCTTAAGACTCTCCATTATAAAGCATAATAAATAATCCAGAGATGTATTTGGTATAAAAAAAAACGCTTCGACTGAGTCATTAAGTTTAATAAATAAAGTGTGGAGACCAGACAGGGATACGATATTCTAGCAATGGGTGAAGAACGCAATAACTGCCCAAATTAACAAATCTCTGGCTTCAAATAAAAATGTTTTCGGACTCCTCACTTTCAAACCTTCAAACCTTGAAGACAGACTGGTTAAGAAGAATATTTTTAATTATTTTGAATTAAAAGAAATCCTTGACCGCTGCTTTGACCATCACTCCCCCGTGAGTTTCTACCAGTCAGTGCATTGAGTTAAAGAATAAATAATAAACAAACATGGAATGTTAAATGTTGAGAGTTAAGAGTCTGACAATTAACGCAGTATTCTCTTCGGCAGATCAATTATTATTGTAGAGCACTGGGCAGAAATCATTTAGTGGAGTAACAATTTTTTCAGAAATTTTGCAGAAACATAAATTTGGTACACTAGTTTTTCTTAACAGTAAAAATCGAACCAGCCATGGACCCCAATGAAATACCACAAAGTGCCTTCAGTGCCACCCCCCCCCCCCCCACCACGTGATGCCTCCCAGGGGTTTGGGCAACAAAGTCTTATAGATCAAGGTAAAAACATGAAATTGGGTGCAAATATAAGTCATTCTTAGCAGCATAAAACGAATCAGCCATGGAAAAGACTCTTATAACAGTTATTTTAAGGTGATTACAGTGTTCTTTTCTGTTTTAGTCTTGCTGAAACAAGAAAAAATAAATAAAGGATATTAGTATTAAAAACGCTTAAGCGTATAAAATACGGATGTAAGCCTTAAAAAACTTACAGCCCTAAAGGAACAGATATTAGAAAAAGATATGTAAGCCATTAGCGTCGCACTAATACGTGTAAAAGAAGCTCCAGCTTGTTTTTTGGGTCGCTGAAGATTCTTTTACACGTATTAGTGCGTTGCTGATGGCTTACATGTCTTTTTCTAATATCTGTTCCTTTAGGGCTTTAAGTTTTTTAAGGCTTACATCCGTATTTTATACGCTTAAGCGTTTTTTAGTACTAATGCTTACATCGTTCAGTGGAGATTCCCCACAAATATTAACGTACTACGTGGGTAAGAATGGCCGAATATGACGTCTGTGTGGATATGCTCTTAATATTAGGGGAATGTAGGGGGAATCGGAGAACTGCAGCAGTCATATATGCCAACCGATACCCCGGTACACCTGCTAAATCACACATGGCATTTAGCCGGGTTGAGCAACGTCTACGACGTTCTGGTACTTTGAAACCAGCAAGACAAATGAGACAAAGACCCGCTACAAATGATGACACCGCAGTGGAAGTTCTGTCATCTGTAGCACTGAATCCCCATGTAAGTAGTAGACAACTATCCAGGGATAGAGGAATCAACCAGCAATCTGTCCTACGAATCCCCCAAAACCATAAGTTGCATCCGTACCACCCATCTTTACACCAGGAATTGTACGGCGATGATTTCAATAATCGCGTACCTGGATTCGAGAACAAATGGATTGGTCTGAAACGTTCATACATCGTGTGCTCTTTACAGATGAAGCTACTTTCAAGAGCTGTGGCGATGTTAACAGACACAATATGCACTATTGGGCTGTAGAAAACCCAAGGTGGATGAGAATGGTAGCAAATCAACATCCATGGTCGGTCGATGTTTGGTGTGGTCTCATAAGAGATCACATCATTGGTCTTCACTTCTTTGATGGTGCACTAAATGGTGCAGGTTAGAATGACTTCTTGGTAGAGGTTCTACCTCATTTGCTGGAGAATGTGCCTTTGAATGTACGTACCACTATGTGGTATTAACAGGATGGGGCACCATCTCACTTCCCCTTTGCTGCAGGTGAAATATTACCTACAGTGTTTCCCCATAGATGGATTGGCCGTGGAGGACCGGTACCCTGGCCTCCGCGGTCAGCAGACGTCATGCCTTGTCACTTTTTCCTATGGGGATTCCTTAAGGATCGGGTGATGTCAACAGCTTCCACGACGCGTGATGATATGAAGGAAAGGATTCGGAGGGCTTGTGCTCATATTACCCCGGAAATGCTAACAGCAGTAAGGGCAGATTTCCGTATGAGAACCGAAAAATGTTTGAAGGTTGCTGGTGATCACTTCAAACATCTGTTCCATTAACTGTAAAACAAGTTATCCCCCTTCATTACCCTAACTGCTTATTTCAGTTTACCTTCTTCACTACTGTATGTTCACTCTGCAAAGGACAAGAGAGGCACGGCATAGCATGGGAGTGGCAGCCTTCTCGACAGTTGGCTTCACTGCAGTGCAGCCAGCACGTTCAGAGTTAGCATCGTAACTATTTTTTTTATTATTAGATTTTGAATCTGTTTTTTTGTTGTTGCTCATATTGTTTTCCTTGCGTCCAACTTTCTAATTTACTTTTTTGCCGTATCGTAGCTCGTTTGGAAGATAGCACGAGGATGACCTTGAAACATTATTTCAAGGTCATTCCTTTTTTCTCGTGTCCCCATCACGCCCATTATTGCATTTCTATCATAATTATTTTCTTATTAGCCATTTCTCAGGATATCGGCTCGTAACACTTTAGTTGGATCACCCTGTATATTTTGCTTAATGAGCAGACTTCAGGGAGCATGTTTAAACAAAGCAAGCTTCCATAATGCCGGCTAATCAGGGTCAAAGAGTCAAAGGGTTGTAGCGAGCGTTAACCGCACTCGGTCATCTGCCCAATGCAGCCCTAAGGCAATATGCGGCTAATCAGCTGTTCCCTGGAACAATCCGCAAGAGGGCGAGCGGGTTCATTCTTGGCACGGTAGCAAAGAAAAAGGAATATGCACTCTAACATTTAGAAACAAACACAATATTGCTTCAATAATGCTGACTATTAGATCCGAGTTGAATCAGTGGGAATCAGCTAGACCGACACATGTTACGCTGGGGAACATCTACTTGTATGTAATATGATTTGTATTTGTAAATCAAAAACTCATTTCTATATACCGTCTTTTTTATATTTAGGAGGATTTTAATTGTATTATATTTTTTCATTTTTTTATTTTAAGCAGTCCGACATGGTACCATTAAGCCTCAATTTCCCCCCCCCCCCATGGTAAATCTATGTATGTTGTATTTTAGATTACTGATTACCTATTAACGAATAGTTTTTTAATAAGTTTTTAATGATTTATTTAAAATGTATAGGGTCCAAAATGATGTGTGCTTAAAAGCTTCGTGAAACACGTACACGTTTTTGTCATTTACGTTTCTATAGCATAAACTAGTTCCGTGGAAATTCGTATCTTTTGCTTACAAAGATTTACTGGATTATTCAAATTAATGAATGTAGAATATGTAGGCTTTGTGACAGAGTTACCTATCTACTATTAGAAAGATACTCCATGAGAAACATTGTGAAAGAGACACAGTTTATTGATAACGTATTGGTTTTATACACAGGTGAAAACAGCTGATCAGTTTGTGATCACCTATACGCTATTATCAAGCAAAGAACATTACATTTGACGCATCCATGGGGCGTCCATTAATGACGTCACATTGAGAGCATTAGCAATGACATAATAGGTATGGGAATTGCAACGCATACGCTACAACAATTTTTATTTTTGCAGATTACGTCATGGCCCTTTGCAAGAAGCCAAAGTTTTGTAACGACGAGGAGCACAAGGACTTTATTTCCAAATTAGTCGGCACCAACTTGAAGACCGGCAAAGTCGAAAAGATCGATTTGTTTAAACCGGAACAATGCAAGAGCGCTTTTCCGGATAAATATTCTGAGTGAAGAGTCTTGTTGATTAAATGGTTGACAAAACAGCCGAATACTAATTGTGGGAACAATTATGAGAATATGAAAATTATGTTAATCAATAAATGAGTACACACATGACTTTGCCTTTTTTATTCAGATTTTCTGCACCTTTTACTTTAAAAATAATTACTTTCTTATCCTTTCATCTCCTGAAGCAAATTGTACTTATCTGGTTTTTTTCGTTTTCCTTTGATTCCTCGGTTAATTTTATCATTAACTAATACTGCCAATCGTAGAGTACGGCACTTCAAAGCGGACTGTGTATAGAGAACACTGAAAAACAAATTCTCCAAAGGTGTGAGGTTAATCTGTTTGAAAGCTGAAGAATTCAGTACTCACCCCTGACAAGAAAAAATGACGCATGCATCACATGCATTTGGCTCTTCAAACGAGTGATATCAACACACCAAAACATTCGCCAAGTTATTGGCGCCGACTAATAGATCGAAGGTAAAATGAAAGCCAGAACGTTGCTTCTTTCGGTAGGAATGATCAAGTTTTCATTTAACATTCAAAGTACTATTCGGTGTGATTAATTTGTCGAATGTTTTGGTGTGTTGGCATCACTCCTGCGAAGGGCTGAACCGTTCAGACTTTGGCTGTTCCTTTCACTAGCTTTGGTTTTTGATGTGATATCGCTTGTTTTTTTTTTTTTTTTTAATTGTGTATTACCCTCAACTCACCTAACTTGCAGATGTGTAATAAAGTGCCACGTCAACAATAGCTTGAGTGGCCATTTTCCCCAATATTTTTAATTTCATATCACTCCTTTATGAGGCCGAACCAGTGGCAACTTGGAGGCCTCTTTACTAGTTTTAGGCTCTATTTTGTCATTTTGTTTGTTATTCGTGAATTTGACATAGACAATATTCTTTCGAAAAAGTTGTTTAGATTTGTGTTGAGACACTAGCGTGTGTCTAGATACTTACGTTAGTATACACGTTGTCATTGTTCGAACTTTGGCCGTTCAATCAGAGTTATGGTGTCCTTAAACATAAAACACTAAAGAAGTCGAAAAAAGTAGACAGCTGACTCAAGTTAATGGAATTCAGGCTGGCACCATGTTGGAACATTAATAAGACGTCCAATGGTACCATTCATTGGAGTAAGCGTAGAAGAACGGTTGCGATTAGGTAGTCGTCGCAGCCGCTTGTTTTTTTTGCTCTTTTTTTGCCCTTTTTTTAGTGTTATTTGCTACTTTTTTCCCGATTTTGGCCCTTTTCCCCCTTTTTCAAAATCTTCGGCCTATGCTCCAACGCCTTACAAATCGTAAAATCTGAAAATCCGAGGAATTCCCCCAACTTTCTGCAAGTCAATGTAAATCTGTGAAAACGTCTAAAAATGTGCCAATAACAAAAAAATTGTAACTCTTGTCCAGTGATTTGAAAATCTCGAATGCAGATCTCGTTATGGTTGCTGAATGGTGGCAGAGGTCAGCCTATTTGCCTGAAGGAGCGGATCTGGTGGATGACTGGAAAGGAGAACCTGGCAAAGTCACTCCCAGTCTGTGCTGGTCAGGGTAGACTACAGAGATTTACCATCCCCGATGATCAGCTGTTTCCCGGTTCGCATCCCCTGGTTTGGCCCTCCCCATTCTAAACTTCTTTCTCCTTCAAAAACATCCATATGGTTCAAAATTGATCTGGTTCATCTTTACGAGGATTAGATTGCTTCAGATGACTTAAGGCTTAAAGAAATTTATTTAAATAAAACAATGTCAGTGTTTGTTGGACCCCTCGTAAGCAATGGCCGTCATTCTGTCTCTATTCTGTCACTCTTCTCCGTTTTGCCATTTTAACTCTTTAAACACGTTGTCGCCTCGATAACTCGCATTGCATTTTTTGGAGTACTAAAAAAAACAGCGGATATAATACTTGTATAGAGGAACTCGATCTGTTATGAATCTTTCTACGTGTAGGCCTAAAAAAAATATTAATAAGGCGTAGGCAAACCAGGGTATTTAAACCGGCAAACTTTTATCATAGCAGGACTGAGAATGTTCAGAATCCCGTTACTACTAATGAAGCCGTAGTCTCTCACTGTGGTAAAACCATGAGGGCAAGGTGGAGCAAGACTATCATAATATCGCCAATATAGACTATCATATGTCATATGGCTTCGAGCCAGACCTCGGCCACCCCCAGGCATTCCTTGGAAGACAAGGGCCGTGTGGGGGGCTTGATGGCAAGTAAATAATAAATTGGTTTTCTTGTGAATGAATGAATGAATTTGTTTATTCGGGGCCTTGGCCTGAACCCACACTCCCCTACAAAGTAATATTCACCCCACCCCAGCACTATACACACAAGCTAATACATATCCAAATCAAACCAAAACCATACACGCTGAACACCAAGTAAAAAAGGAGAGTCACGGCATGGGAGCCAACCGTACCACAAAAGCACGACCTCCTTGACAGAGTGAGAGGAAAGGAGAGGAAGAAAGTGAAAGAGAGGGGGATCTAGGAACAGGGGCAAAACGTGAAGGACATAGTTAGATACGAACACCCGTTTTATTGACAAAGTCGACAACTGCTCTCAACCTGGCTTCCACACGCACCGAACACTGAATAGAGAGAAGGGCCCCCATACTTCGCTCCAGACGAAGGAAGTCTCGCAAGTCTAGACGAAGGTGGTCCAGAGCTGCGCACACAAGAAGGAAATGCTCGGGCGTGTCCGGTTGACCACAGTTCGGACATCCCACTGACCCGGTCCATCCCATCCCGTGACAATGTGCAGCCAGCAAACAATGTCCCTTGTGGAGACAGGAAAGGATCCTGCACACCGAAAGCGGCATGACGTCCAGAGGGGATGACAATGAACAATGGCTGAAGAGCATGCAGAGTCTGGCCAGTGACTGCAGTGGCCCATTCTGCATCCTAGTTCGACAAAGACCACATACGTAACGTTGGTCATTTAGATACCGGATGAGCGACAGGCACAATAGAATCTGCCATTGACTCAGTCGTCAATTTGGCGAGGCCGCCACCCTGTTCATTACCAGAATAACCATCATGGCCTTCCACCCAGCGGAGACAAACATCACCACGCCTGAATGCAGCATGAAGCTTTAAGCTGACTTACAGAAGAATCGGATTACCAAATCAATTCTTAAACGGCACGCCGCAGAGCAGCAATGGCGCCGTTAGAGTCAGACAGCACGTTGAACGATGGCAACTGGATATCCAAAGCCACATCCAGAGCCACGGATATGACGCACAACTCACACATGGTGCTGGAGGCCACAGACTGGAGCTACATAAGAGCAAAATAATTTCAAAGAAGGAATAGCCACACTAACACTGCCTGAGCCCGTTCTGCCATTGAAGGACGCATCGCAGAATACATCGCATTCTGTGACCTGCATTCTCTTGCTGGTGCACGACTTCGCGAGTTGGAACTACACAATTTTTCGCACTCACAACTTCCGCTGCTACTTCTACACACAATCCCCGCAGGTGACTACAAAGACGACGCGGATCGCAGTGCACCGTGCAGGACGCAGAGTAAAAGCTCACGCACACGTGCTGGAAGTGACCGCACATCCCGTATCTAAGGCGATGAGGTGCGCGATCTGCTACGACCAACAATGATGGCATACCTCTCACCACACACACATTTGTCACGTCTTCTATGGTTCTGAAAAGCTTAAGCTGAAAAGAAACCAAACGCACGGTAGAATCACAGACCTCCCGACCCCTCAAGACTACATGTTCAAAAATATGTGTTTCCTACGTGCCAAAATCCTGGAAGGCTGCTGCAACTTTGGCCAGTGACACGCTATGCCGCAGCCAGAGCAACAGCGCATGCACCGGCTGATCATGCAGGTCGTAGACTTTGAGGGGATAACCATTAATGACCATTTTAGCTACAAAAAGTTTCTTTTTTGCTGCCAGAGTGGCAAGGGTAACCTCGAAGACATTTCCGGGGCGCAGGGGACCAATGGCTTCCACCTGTCCTTTGCCTACAACTTCTTGCACATAGAGAAACACTTGAGATAGTGGGTGTGCCTTAGCCTTCTCGCCACACAGGAGAATGAGGGACTTAATCAGGTCCGCTGACAATAAACCCCCTCCATACATTTTTTTCAGGCGAAAAGCTGACGACTGTCTTTTCACCCATTCTCAGATTCTTCTCTCGGCTCTACACTTGGGTTTAAGTTCATGACTAGCCGTCCCTTCTCCTTTACCACTGATGAAAACATCTTTCCAACGGCCTGAATTACTTCCTTACACTCGCTTGCCTTTCGATCCTCTTGGTTCATCGGTGCAGCCGATACAATCGCCAAGCATCGTCCATCATGATGGCTACCATCTTCTTGAGCCACACTAGTAAACGATTGCAAACAATACCTTTCTATCAGTTCTCTTGATATCTCCAGCAATTCAGCTTCTACCACTTCCTCAATAACTGAATCATCCACCATACCAACATTAATCTCCGATTGAGACAGAAATTTGGCAGAACACAATTCCCGAAGCAGGAAGTCCACGTCATCCGCCATTTTTTTCTACCGTTAACAATTATTTAAAACAAGTGTAATTATCGTTAATTTTGTTTGTTTGAATAATGTACAGTCCCGTTCAAAAGTAAATGTCCAAGCCTATGCTAAATTTAAGAATAGCCTCACGTTCTTAAAGAATGACTGGATCTAAGCAGCTGCATACTGGAGCTTGGTATTGTTGTAGTTAGCTTCTTGTATGGCGCACCACACCCATTAAATAAGCACGGAAATACTTTGTTGATATAACAGCTACAGTAACGCTCCCCTGTGCGGTCCAGGTTGAACCCGGCTTTGTGTTGATGCTGTGTAATGGGGGTGTGGGGAGGGGTGCTATCATGGGGTAGAGTTGTGGAATTGTTGTCGTTGTGAGTGGATGGTGTCCTGAATGTTAGGTTAAGCAGGTTAGGTTAGTTTGTAGTATTGAGCGATAAGTGTATTAGGCTTCTAGGCTCATTAAAACTTCAACTTCAACTTCAGTAACCCAGAGACTGCAGGTTCTTATTCATTTATAAAATATTAATGATCAAGGCTTTGTTAAGTAACTTGATGCCTTTACCTGATATTCAACATTATAGTTTGTTTGAATAATGTCTCCTAAATCTTAGCTTTTTGCTACTCATTTCTTTACCTAAACTAACCGACCTACAAGATTTTCATTTCAATTGCAGTTATCGTGGCAGGGCAGTGGCAGAGTTCACTGAGTCAACACATACTGAGGTGCCCACATTAAAAGTTCTTAACGATTCTTGCCAATTTTTTTTCTGTTGATACTGTGATATCATATACTGAGGTAATATCGCTGATAAATCGAAAATGTATAGTGAACATTTCTTACTGCCGAATTTTAAATTTTTCAATAAATACGCTATAAAGTAGAATAAGCAGTTAAAGAAGAAGTCTCCATGAAAGATTGGACTTGTCAGTATAAATATGACTAATCTGAGAAAGAAAGAAAAGACAACTGCCTTGACCGGGACTGAGAAAGAAAGTATTTTTTATTTAATGTCTAACGTTTAGTGTCTAAAGTATTAATATGTGAAGTGTAATGTGCCTCTGATATCGCAACTTCACACGGCAAAATATGGTAAGATTGCATAATCATTTTTATATTGGGCAAAGTTCAAACATTTTTGTTTGAATTATTGATTCGTTGTAAGTGTTCATTCATCCATCAAAGTTTGCTGACGATCTCGAACTTTATTCCCCCTTTATTTTACTGGAAGACATAACTTATCTGCAGTCCAGTATCGATTCTTTTTAGTCTTCTGTTACAACGACTTTGTCAGTCCGTCCGTCAATCCGTCGCTTTTTTCAACTTCCAACGGTACCAGACATTGACGACCATTGTTTACAACGTTAGATTCAGTATGAGAAGTTAGTTAAATAACATGGTAAATTAAAACATCGTTATTCCTTATAGTTAATAGACTTCTTTGACTTCTTCTAAATTAAATGATAACATTTGATCGTTGAATTGAAATTCTAAGAAAACACGCAATAAAAAAACAAATGAATTTTAGCTTCGTTTACAATAGTCTCGTCGCATTGTTGCAAGAATGAAAAGGCTGACCGTCGAACCAAATTCTCCATTAGGCCTATCTACTACTTACTAAATTAAAACTGCGTTAAAAAAAATTAGGCCTAAAAAATAAAAATTAGGCCTAAAATCACGTTACCACGGCAACGTCAAGTTACTGGGAATTGTTGTTGGCTTCATCAACAGCGTCTCTCTCTTTACTTCCCTGCGACCACTGATATATATAGGCTACGTTGCGCATTACGTTGTATCACTGTAACTGTGTGTACGAAGGCGAACCGTGTTGCAAAAATGAATATGCTACTCTACAATCCAAATCTCCGTAAGCTGCTACTCACGAAATTGAAACTGCTGGTTAAAATTAGGCCTAAACGCTGACAATTACGCCTAAAATATAAAATAGTCCTAAAAGCTAACACATTTTAAACCAGCAAGTGTGATGGTTTCTGCTTTTAGATTAGTATAATAGAGATAGATGTTGTAGTGCGTGACAGAGGTGTGCGCCTTAACATTGGACGTGGAGGAACTGTACAGAAGACCGGTGCGACTAGGCAGTCGCTGTAGTCACTTGTTTTAAATGGTCCCTTAAATGGCAACTGCCTCTATCCTCCGACAAATGTCATAATTTCGATATTGGTGGATCATCCAGCAGCCTTATTTAATTACTTGGTGATTCCCAACTGTGGGAAACTGTTGATTGTTTCCGCGATGTTTGCGTTTGGTTTCAGACTGATGAGAAATTCACCAATACTGTATTTCATTGCTGTGGAGGTCAACCGCAGATCAGCAATGGTTCGTCGTTGTTTAAACTCCGGAAACAGTAATACCGGTGTTTGGGCTAATTATATCTTTGTCAGGCCACTGCATGAGGATGCCAATCAATCTGGTCGCCTAACCTCTTTAAAGATGTTGATCGGATTGAAGCCGTTCAAAGGAAACATACTATAGTGCTATCATGCATTCTTTGCCATACAGTCAACGACTGTATCTCCTCAAGCGTGAGTGCAAGCGCCTGAGGGCGGACATTGTTATAACTTTTAAGACTGTTCACTCCATGCTCCCTATGGGAAATACAATTTTTCTAATTTAACTTATTTACTAAGACTTGCGGTAACTGATTGAAGCTCGTCCTTCCAAGATTCCTTCTTAATTCCCGGAGGTCCTTTTTCGCTCTGAGGGTGGTACCAGTTTGAAACTCTCTTGATGATTCATTAGTTTCCGCCCCAACGATGGATTCCTTCAAGACACGTCTAACCACCTCTATCTTTCAACCCTTTACTTCCGCTCCCCGAGCAATTACTCTTTACAAACCTAATGTGCACTTTTAATCTGGCCTGCAGTAAGCGGTTCTGTAAAGAATCCTTGCAGTTTCCTTTCACCCTTTATGTGCAGATCAAATGTAATATTAAATAGATGTCCAAAAAGGTAAAAAAAATCCTTGCATCGTTATGGATACGCCATTTCCAATTTTGGGGCGTAACAGGGATGGAGTGGGAGGGCGCGTAAGTAAGAAAATATTGTTATAACCATTGTTAGTATTGTCGGCATCGTGTCTCATTGGATGGCCAAAGTTCGGACAATGAGAACGTGGATACTGACGTACGTGCCTAGACACACACTAGTGCATCACGATAAATCTAAACAACGTTGCAAAGAAATTGTATTCACGTCCAATTCACGAAAAATAAACCAACTGTAAAAACAAAGCAAAATAAACAAAGCCAAAAACTGGTAAAGAGGCCACTAAGTTGAGAGTGGTTTGGCCCTTCAAAGGAGTGATATCAAAACACCAAAACTAACTAAATAAAACAAATCACAACAAAATTCAAACCAAACCAAAAATCCATAAAGCGGTTACTAAGTTGAGAATGGTTCGGCCTATAGGCAAAAGGTAGTAGCAAATTGTTGAAAACCAATTTCTTGTTGACGTGGCACTTTATAGTACGCATCTGCACGGTAGTGGAGTTGATCCAATACAGAATTTAAAAAAAGTAGTGATATCACATCAAAAACCAAAACTGGTAAAAGGGGTCGCCAAGTTCCGAATGGTTCGGCCCTTCAAAAGAGTGTCATCAACACACCAAAACATTCGCCAACCGAAAGTAGCAATGTTCTAGTTTTCATTTAACCTTCGAATTATTAAGTGGTGCGATTAACTTGGCGAATGTTTTGGTGTGTTGATATCATTCCTTTGAAGGGCCGAACCATTTGGAACTTGGCGGCGCCTTTTACCAGTTTTGGTATTTGATATGATAATAATATATGTTTTGTCAACAACGTGCAAATTACGTAAGCACTGAAAAATTCGTTGTATTTACAAGCCTTGTGAGGTTACCTGTCAGAGGGTACCTGTTTTACTTCAGGCTAACTATACCATACAAAAAACGAAAACTGGTAAAGGAGACAATCACGTTTCGAGTGATTTGGCTCTTCAAACGAGTGATATCAACACACCAAAATTATTGGCACCAACTAATTCGAAGGTAAAATGAAAACCAGAACGTTGCTTCTTTCGGTAGCAATGTTCAAGTTTTCATTTAACATTCAAGTACTATTCGGTGTGATTAACTTGGCAAATGTTATGGTGTATTGGCATCACTCCTGTGAAGGGCTGAACCGTTAGGATCTTGGCTGTCCCTTTTACTAACTTTGGTTTTTGATGTGATATCGCTTCTTTTTTTTTTTATTGTGTATTACCCTCAACTCACCTAACTTGCAGGTGTGTAATAAAGTGCCGCGTCAACAATAGCTTGAGTGGCCATTTTCCCAATATTTTAGTTTCATATCACTCCTTTGAGAGGTCGAACCATTCTCAACTTAGTTGCCTCTTTATCAGTTTTTGGTTCTGTTTTTACTTTTTTTAATTTTTATCTTTAATTTAGATCATATCACTCCTTTGTCAGGCCGAACCATTATCAACTTGATGGCCTTTTACTAGTTTTAGGCTTTATTTTGTCATTTTGTTTGTTATTGACGTAGACAATATTTCTTTCACAACGTTCTTTACATTTGTCATGAGACACTAACGTGTGCCTAGATACGCACGTTAGTATACACGTTGTCATTGTTCGAACTTTGGCCGTTCAATCAGAGACGATGCAGACAATACAAGCAATGGTTATAACAATACTTTTTTACTTATCTCGGGTCAGTGAAATTTCAGCTGTAAAAGATGCGAGTTGTAAAGAACGAGGCAAGCTGGTGTAGTCGTAGTCGTTTGTAACTAAGTGTAAGTGTCGTATGAAACATTCTCCTGCTAATAAGAGTGGATATGATCAACAGAAAGTGCAAATTTATGCTTATTATTGCCCAATTTACTTTAAACAAAAAAATTAAAAACGTAAAATCAAAAATGAAAAAGGAAGTTATACTCTCCGTCTCTAGGTTGGGTGAATTGCGCGTTCTTCTTGCTGCAGGTAGTAATGTCAATTGCACTGTTTTATAGTTTAGCTGCAATTCTCAAAGTACCACATATTAATAAACAAATACGGAAGGTTAAATATTTAGAGTAAGGGTCTAATAATCAACACCTAGAAGGAACATGGACAAGATTTGACAGTAAGAGCCTAGATGTAAAATTTTGTCAGCAAGAGGCTGGTAAGGATTTCACCTTTCTAAGGAAGAGGCTGGTAAGGAAACACCAGTTCTCGTCAGATCCCCGAAGTTAAGCAGCATTGGGCTGGATTGATACTTGGGTGGGTGACCACCTGGGAATCTGGCTGTTGCAGACATAGGGCCTTAGGGTTCGGGCAGATGACCAGGAGTGGTTAATGCTCGTTAATCCCTTTTTTTTAGGATTACACCTTTACTACCCGGAGGTCAGCTTTCATCGTTAACAACACGAAAACAACAAATAAATTTATTGAAAGTTCTTCAAGGATATTCCAAGCAGACTTGTTGCACGTTCCATCTGAATAGGTATTAGAAAGTTGGCCGTACAAAACTAACGTACTAAGTCATTAAGAAAGTCCATTGTTAGTGGGGTGTGCGTTTACTGTTTTGCTTTAGGTAGAAAATTTTGTAGTCGGTTTGGTAAGATGACAACGTATTCGCGGCGGATAGCATTATTGGTTGTCATCCATTACCTTAAATGTATGAAATTCGTACAAAGATAATCGAAAACTCTACACCATTAAAAGTCAAATGGCAAATGTCAAATGCCATAAATTCCATTTATGTCAAATGCCATAAATTCACAAGAAAATTGTGTTCTTAAAGTTCTTTAAGTTTTTTAAAGATATTCCAAGAACAACAAAAAAACCTGCTTCAGCAGTTCATGCACACATTCTGTCTGAATAGCCTGGAACTATATTTACAAAGTTATCTTTACAAAATTAGTTTACTAAGTCATTAACCTAACCACTGGGTGCTAAGGGTCTAATGCTTAACAACCTCATATTGACAAAATTTTACACCCTTGCTTGTCCGTGTTCCTTCTAGGTTTGATTGTCAGACTCTTACTCTCAACATTTAACATTCCGTGTTTGTTTATTATTTATTCTTTAACTCAATGCACTGACTGGTTGAAACTAACGGGGGAGTGATGGTCAAAGCAGCGGTCAAGGGTTTCTTTTAATTCACAATAATTAAAAATATTCTTCTTAACCAGTCTGTCTTCAAAGGTTTGAAGGTTTGAAAGTGAGTAGTCCGAAAACATTTTTATTTTAAGCCAGAGATACGTTAATTTGGGCAGTTATTGCATTCTTCACCCACTGCTAGAATATCTTATCCCTGTCTGGTCTCCACACTTTATTTAGGATATTAAACTTAATGACACAGTCGAAGCGTTTTTTTTATACCAAATACATCTCTGGATTATTTATTATGCTTTATTATGGAGAGTCTTAAGAATTTTAACCTGGAATCCTAGGAAACGCTGTGACTAAAGGTTGACCATTAGTTCATCTGTTCCAGTTTGCATTGGCTAACTGCAGTGGCATATTTCTTCTTTATTTATAGCTATAAAACCAGGTGTAATCCAATTGAGTTAATGATTGGCAGCCATCATAGTGAACATTATAGGCGAATTTTACTAACTGTGATGTGTCAATTTGGAATTCCATGACATCCGGGTTTGTCATGATGTTAACCCTTTGTGGTTTAAGGCGGTTCTGGTGAAAGTTAAAATAATCTGAGCCCTTTGTAGATTTGCATTGGCAGAAAGTGATGCTTGTTTTCCCTTCTCTGTTCAGTATGATTTCTGTGCCGCATACATAAATCTTGTCATTTGTTTCGTCTTCGCTCTCTCGATCCATAATCAAGTTTGTAAAATAGCAGAAATCGAGTTTTCCGGCTTGCTAGTTTTAAATACACTCTTAACTTCAGCATAAACGCAACAACATTCCCTTTCAATTCGCCCACAGACGTTAAATTTACGATATAACCACTTTACGTGTTTCTGCTACAAAGTTATGGACATGCAGACAGAGAAGACTGATGAGCTGTCATTTGCTATTCCTTGCAAAAGATATAATATACACATAAATATGTTTATCCTGCTGCTGAATATACCTTGTTTTATGTTATGCTATTAAGTTATTGCAAGAGATGAGTTTTATCTATTCATGATTTATTATGTTGTTTAGTAGAACTGGGTTACATGATTTATAACTTTGCCATCCCTGTGCAGGGAACTAAACCTTTCTCTCTGCCGATAACAGTTGTTCAATTCTGGTGAAAGTCTGACTTTTCAGACCCTCCGTGTTCTCTAAAGGATGTGAAAAACTCTTCTTAAAACCTGGGAAATGATGAAAATGACGGTGGGTTTGTAAATGACGTTGGGTTTGTATTACATTACAATATTCATTCTTCTTGATGTAGCTGACACCCATGTTTCGGTCAATTAGCTATGTTACTCTTTAACATCGTAGTTAGCAGTCAGATCTGTTCAATGCTTTCCTTCAGATTTAAGGACTAACCTCTTTATTGCATATTCTTAAAATGACACTCTTGGCTTGCAGTTTTGGTTGGTATATTATATATGAAGCATTGTATGTTTGGTTTTATTACCGTTTCGTAAATGAAGTTTTGCACTGCTTGGATTTTAGCTCCTCTCGTCCACTATTTAGCTAATACTGCACGGTTGTTACCTTTATCGCTCTTCAGATGTTCCCATTTGATGGATAGTAGTAGAGATCATATCCTTGAATTTTCGGTAATTTCAAAACCTTTTAGTCTGCAGTTAGAAGCAGGAAATATTCGGGGGAAATAATTATACCTTAAGAATTGCTGTTCCTTTTTCTATCCATTCTGCAACATTGACTCCACTCTAATTCAGCAAACTGGAATCCACATAACACATCCATCGATGGGCTTTTCCCTTGGAAATTCCATTTTCCATGCCACAGTCATCCTGCCACTGAATTTTTATATTGTTTTCTGCCTTTTTGGGGTTTTTGACCTGGAACCTGCATGTCAGATAGCAAGGCGTAGGCTGGTCCGTGTTGCCCCCAACTCTCCAATGCCAAACACACATTAGCCTCAATGGCACGCAGCTTTATTGAAAGCCACTTAATGGATGATCACCTGCAATGCCTGGCGATCTCCGACCCATTGCCCTTCACGACCGGCTGCAGTTTCCGCGTCGTCCATCACATCATGCAATCGCATACTGACATCCCACACCCGAATGCAGGTACTGCGGGTGTTGCACAATATTGCAAAAGGTCGTGTCAGCTCGCAACTACTTCACGATGTCGCATACATTTGGGCAGAAGCAATGTGCAGTGGTCACGTGTAGCCATACATAAAGCCCTACCCGCTACATGCGAATCTCTTCTTTGACCAGAAACGGGCAGACAGGATGACGGCTTCAGTGGCACCGATGGACGACTTTCCCAGCTACCCCATAGTAGAGAAGTCTAGGACCGGCAAGACTTGGCAGCAACTTCATCGTGTTTGGAGCAAACAGCTAAGCGAGTACCAATACAAGAAAGGTTTCCCCAGACTTCAAACGGGCTACATCGGCAGATGCAACAAGAAGAGCAAGGATTTGGATATTTTCATGGAATTATTCGTGTAGCAGAATTCATTGTAAAGAGGACCAACCAATTCATGGAAGATAGGACCAGCAATGTGAAATGCAGCAAACAGAATGTCAAGTTAGCCAACACACCAGGATCGAAAGACGATACAGGGACTTCGAGTCATGGGGAGCCATAAACCGTAGAGGAAAATGTTGCTGTGGCCAAAACAACAGTTGAGTCATTGGTTCCGCCAACATTACCACCACCACCACCACCATTACTAGCCCTCATCACTAACTGCAAATCTTTGCCACTCGCTGGAAGTTCCAGCATACCACAGCTGGGAATACCACAACCAGATGTACCCATGGAAGAATCCCCCGGTTCGAGCCAAGCATAGCTGCTGATGTCAGAATCAGACGTCACCGTGAAAGAAACAGCCAGGTAAAGCCATGCATAGCCCCCATTGCCAGAATCAGACATCACCGTGAAGGAGGACGAATCAACATACCCATATTACTGCAAGGAAAATGAGGACTACTAAGAAGGCTGCGGCAAAGAATCAATCAACGATGAGGAAGAGGAGGGCGAGTTAAACGACGAACTAAATGAAACCGAGTCGGGGGACGATGCCGATGCCTACCTTACGGCAACCAGCTTTGAGGAAGAAGAAACAAGGACAGACAGTCTACCACGACTGCCAACCTCAACAGACATCTTGTCCACTACTCCCATGCCAATGCCAGGTTGTCCGACATTGCAATCATCAGAGCGACATCGCCCACATATGAGTCTGGTTGGTCGATCCTATTCTGCCGGCCCACACCAGCAGTGGAGGTTTTGTCGACCAGAGAACTACGGTGCACCCGAAATCGCAAGACAAAAGCTGAAGCCGCAACATCCCAGCCGCCGCCACCCATGAGACGAACAAAAAGAGGAGTTGTTCCCATCACCCGGGGTCTTTCAGGCACATTCTTAAGTCATTGTAACGAATCCGAGGAGGTAATCTGCATCATTTCATCGGAGGAGGAGGACTAGGACGAAAGCGCCTCCACAACGACAGCCAACTTAGTAATGCCACCACCCCCACAATCACCACCACCGCCACAGGAACTAGAAGCCATGAAACGATGTTGGCGAGTCGTACTGTACAACAAGATCTACAGAAATAAAATATTCCCAGTAATACCTGACCCACCACCGATGTTCCCCAAGCCACCCTCACGCCAAAAAAGAAAATGATTATAGCCTCCACAAAGTGGCTACCTCCAATAGATGGACGTGCCAGGATAGCCCAATATTCAATAGCCGTTTCAGCCAACAACAGCCTCAGCCAAATGCTCCACCAGTAGAACCCATAGAAAATCTGAGCACAGGACGGTTGGTGCTAGAGGAGATGTGCTCAGAGGTGAATATGACATTCAGGAGCCAATCAGAGTTTTCGTCGTCAACGTCGTCGATCCAGTTGTCGAAAATCCAAAGGTAAGAAGTAGGGCCCACTTCCAACTCGAGCCAAGAGCTAGCTACCACGGTAACTCTGTCAACGGTCGTCTTGTAGCAAGCCCCTCAGTAAGGGGAACAAGCAGAGGCCACTTCCAGCTCCAACTCCAGCCAAGACCCAGCAGTTACGACCGCCACACAAGCCTGCCAAATTTCTGCAAAACGTAAAAAACCACTTCCCACTCCCATGTGGGTACCATTGACAGGAGAGCACAGCATACGGAGCTGGGGCGACGGCCGTAAGGCCGTCATGGGCTGAGTCGTCTTCGGCGGCTGTCATAGAGATGTCGCAAAAGAGAGCTGTCGTGAAAGGGCAAAAAACCAAAACAGTAGACTGACGAACGAGGTGACGCGAAGGAACCACTGGAGGAAAAGGCGGAGGGGTGCGTGCGTTGGCTGCCGTGAAGCAGCGAGTCGTCTTCGTCATTCGCAACATGGGCGTCCCGAACTAGACCGGAAGTTAAGCGGTCGTCAAAGGCGGGCAACGGGGAAGCATGGAGGAGTGCAGCATCCAAAGTCAGGGCGTTGGCCGAAAGGCCGTCACGGGCAGAGTAGTCTTCGGTGGTTGCCAAGAAGATGTCACAAAATGCAGATGTTGCGAAAGGTGAAAATCCAAGTTCCTGGACGAAAAGAGAGACTAGGTGGGCGAGGTGACGGAGATACCTCTGGAGGAAAATGAATGATGGAAGCAGCCGTGCTCCCACTTTCATTGAGGAGGACTGCGTTGCACAAGCACAGGAGGGACATGCAAGCATGCGGCTACAAGCAACCAAATAACCTCGAGGGAGACATTCCATTGAGGACAATGTAATGCAAAATTATCAGGTTAATATGTTTGGCAAATAATAAATTTATTTGTAATGTGGCGTAATACTAAATATATGTTAACTTGTTATATAATATGTCACAATATGTCGTAGTGTTTCGTTTGTAAGGCTGATTGCTAGTAGTAATCGACATTACCCTTCATGCTGCCGGCCTCTCGCCATTTTCCATTGCAGCCGTGTGAAGAATGAACAGGTTCGCATTTTTCGTTGCTACCATGCCAAAAAATGAGCATTTTCCCCTTTGTCACTGATGACGTGAAAACAATGATCATGCACTCCCTATTACATTAATGTGCTGCACGTTTGGGTTGGTTGTCACAGTAACTGCATACCTCTCCTATGGATCAGTAAAAGTGAAAAGATCCTCACCTATGGTTCGCAGCACGCGAATTATATGTAGAGTCCTTATTTCAGAGGATGGGGTTGAAAACCTCCAAAAACTGCTGGACATGCAAAATATTAAAGTGATCTCTTCCTCATGCCCAAATATTACATCGCTCTCCAACCCAGGTGTCGATCAGACATCTAAAGGCACTCAAAAACTTCCAAAAACGTAGTGTATCAAAATTCTTTTTAAAGAAAAGACATGCACGGCCACTTGTATTTGCACGACTAAGCAGAATTTAAACAAAAGAATCTCGTCTCACAAATCTCATGGCGAAAATAACTATCAAATATACTCACTTGTCCAGCACAAGTTAAAAACAGGCACACCCTGAATTTCATAATAGAAGAATATTATTTCACGAAAGACTATACTAAATCAAGGCTAAATCTTGAAATTCTCTGCATTCTCACGTGAAATTTACATGTGGACCACCACATTATGCAGGAAAAATACGCATTAAAAGAATGTGTTATAAAATAATAATCTCATTTCTAATTTCTCCAACCAGGGCAACCGAATAAAAACGGAGGATGCTACACTCGAATTCACTAATCCTGTTTATTATTCGCTTGACGCTGGTAACGTAGTAACAGGATTTTTTCTTGATATTGCTTAAGTATTTGGTACTGTGCCCTACACTGTACTGTTATACAAGTTTGACCTTGCTGTA